>BJCM01152836.1:0-11782 GCA_018326385.1 Flaveria bidentis | reverse complement strand
AAGATATTGGTCTTGGCTTCGGAAGATTTTACACTTAGAGTATTTTTTGTTGCATGTGTAAAACTTCCTAAGCATTCTTCTTCAATGCACTTGTGCAGCATGCAGGATAGACATTGGATGTTTAGGTTGCATCAGCCTCTTCATTAATCTCTACAAAAAGTATTATGTAACGTAGAGTGGAAGATAATGAAAAGAGGAACATAATGAAAGAAAGCATGCATTAATAAATGAATGAAAGTAAGAAAGTCTTGCAAGCAAAGTATGGAGGTTCACACCCAATGAAGGGTGTTAGCTCAACTGTGTGCGGGTTAGCTACCCCGGAAGGATGCACACTGGGGTCTAATCCTTGTGATTGACCATACATATGGGATCCTTGCCACTTACCCTAGGTACTTGATTCAGCTTCGTGCACAATGTTCGAGGTCTTTCATAGACCTCAGGCACAGTGACCAACTTCGTGCACAATGTTAGTGGTATAACATATGGCATTGGTCCGAAATGAAAGAGAAAAGATAGTGATGATTGTACTTGCCCCAGGTACTAGAGTTAGCTTCTTACACAATGTTTGAGGTCTTTGATAGACCTCAGGCCAAATAACCAGCTTCTTGCACAATGTTCGGGGTACTGTACATGTCATCGCAAGTAATGAAAGTATGAAAGATAAGTAAGGAAGATTATGAATGAAAGTTAATGATAATGATGTACGATGAATGAACGAAAGTTAACGAACGAATGATGATAATAATGATATTATCTATGTGTACGTATGATGTGTGATCATGTACAAAAGTAAAGAATGGTTTTAAAAGGAAGTAAAGCATATTTTATTTTAAAACTAGAACTCACTCAGCAACGCTACCTTTTATGTGTTTCCAGTTGGCAGGTAATTCTTGTTGAGGATGGCACTGGGCGGCTACTTGACTCATTATGGATGACATTCTTTTTGTGTAATGTTTTTGCATTGTAATGCGAGCAAATGATATTTTGTAATGAGTGTTGTATTATTTTGCAAAAGCGATTATTATAATAAAATGAATGGTGGTTTTAATGTTTCCGCTGCAATATTTTATTAATGTTAATATAAATATATGTTTTATGAGTGATGATTGACCAGCTGTAGGCATCCCGGGAATGGGGCCTTACAAGTTGGTATTAGAGCCAAAGTTTAAGTGAAACAAGTTAAAATTTTCAAAAGAAACCTAAGCTTAAATTGAAAATGAGACGAAAGGGAAGGTATTTTCTTTAATGATAACCGACATTATATGCGCATGTTACATGGTTTATGTGTTGTTAGTAGATTTAGATACTGATGTAGTCAGGATAGGAAATTCTTAGGGTATGAAGAGTAAAGTAAGTGGCTAATCACAACTAGCCATTGTAATTAGGTACTTACTATACTTGACATGAACTGAGCTATTCTCTTGAATGACCATGTTAGTGTTTAAATCTTATAGCGTGTTTAGAGGATGGCCGGTGGTAGATCATCAAAGGCTTCACATGGTGGACGTGGGGCTGAACCACGGGTCATAAGAGGAAGGCCTAGAGCCAAAGAGGTGGTTCATGAAGAACCTAAGACCCCTCATCCGGAGGCTGGGGACGAGAGTGCTAACTTGAGAGCCTCAGTGAAAGAGGCTGTTGTGGAGGAAGTGAATCAGGTCATGTAGACGATCTTACCGTCTGTGGTGACCGAAGTGATAAAGGCTGTGCGGGAAGGAGAAAGAAGGGAGAGGAACAGGTCCTCGGGAGAATGGGAGCAACCGGAGACTGAGACGGTTCTCTCCAATGATGAAAAAGAGGATGAAGAGTCTGCGTCGGAGGCGGCATGAGGCTATAACAATAGGACATTTCAAAGATGCAAGCCCCCGACCTTTGATGGTAATGGCACTGCTGCTGCTGCTCACCGATGGGTGAGAGAAATGGAGGCTGTATTGGATATTAGCGAGTGCCAAGAGGATCAAAAGCTGAAGTTTGTTGCCCACCCGTTTGTGGACTCGAGTTTGTTTTGGTGGGACATTATCGTCCAAGCCGAGGGTAGTCGGGCAATTAGAATAATGAAGTGGGTGGAGCTGAAGAAATTGGTGATTGAGGAGTTCTGTCCTCATAGAGAGATGGATAAGGTGGAGAGGGAGTTCCTGCAACTGGAGGCGGGAACCATGACACATTAGCAATACACCACAAAGTACAACGAGATGGCACAGCTGGTGCCAGATCAAGAAACGCCTTTGTCATGAAAGATCAAGAGATACATCCAAGGGCTACCGACGGATATCCGTAAGCACATGATCGCTGCCCAGCCGAGCACTTTAGGTCGGCGGTTGACTTGGTGGGGAGGTTGTATGATGAATGGATTGTGGTGGTGGCTAAAGTTAGCAAGAAGAATGGTGGTGACCAGAATTCGGATGGGAAGCGGGTTGGTTGTGGCGGGGCCACTCCATGCAACAAAGGTGCACAGGTGGATGACCGACTTATGGTCACATCTGTTAGGGGGATGAAGAGGTGTGGCAAGTGTGGAAAGGAGCACACCGGAGAGTGTAGATGGGGACTGAACGTGTGCTTCAAGTGTGGGAAGCCTGGCCATATGGCGAGAGAATGCAAGGCAGGGAGGTGTTTTAACTGTGGCGGGGAGGGCCACATGCGCGGGGACTATGAGAAGCCGAGGGTTGAAGGTTTGGGAGTGAAAAAGGTTGGTGGTGAAGGGTAGAGGGCGAGCGCCAGAGCGTTCACGATGACTTAGGAGGAGGCTAGGACGAACCCCGATGTTGTGTTAGGTACGTTTCTAGTAAACCAAACTCTAGCTTCTGTGTTATTTAATTCTGGTGCTAGTAAAACTTATATTTCTGCTGCTTTCTGTGCTAAATTACTTGTTAGTAGTAAGAGTATAGATAATCCCTTTAATGTAGAAACTGCCATAGGTAAGTCTACTAGGATTTCTAAGGTGATAGAATGTTGTGACGTAGAACTAGAAGGTCACAAGTTTCCTATTAAACCATTCGTGATGACCTTAGGCGAGTTCGATGTTGTCCTAGGAATGGATTGGTTGGCGAACTACGAGGCGAACATTGTGTGTCGAAAAAAGATGATTCAGTTGACAACGCCTGACGGGAGTTTGGTGACAGTCTATGGTGATCGGGTCACTACGATTCCGAAAGTGATTTCAATGGCGGTGGAGGGAAAGTGCATGAGGTGTGGATATAGTGCCTACTTGGCCTACATAAAGGACGTGGATACACCAACACCACAACTGTCTGATGTACCGGTGGTGTGTGACTTTCCAGACGTGTTTCCCGAAGGCTTACCCGGAGTGCCACAGGACCGCGAGATCGAGTTCCAGATTGATTTGATACCGGGTGCCCAACCTGTTGCTAAGGCACCATATCGGTTTGCTCCGACCGAGATGAAGGAACTGATGGAGCAACTACAGGAGTTTCTTGATAACGGGTTCATTAGACCAATTATCTTTCCTTGGGGTGCTCCGGTCTGGTTTGTGAAGAAGAAAGACAGTAGTATGAAGATGTGTATAGACTACCGTGAGCTGACTAACTTGACAGTGAAGAATCGATACCCCTTACCGAGGATTGATGATCTGTTTGATCAGCTACAAGGTTCCAATTGGTTCTCTAGGATAGACCTTCGATCTGGTTACCATCAGTTAAGGGTGAAGGAGCAAAATATTCCTAAAACAACTTTTCGCACGTGTTATGGACACTACGAGTTTCTTGTTATGTCTTTTGGATTGACTAACGCACCAGCTACTTTTATGGACTTGATGAATCAAGTGTGTCGACCGATGTTAGTAACTCAGTGATTGTGTTTATTGATGATATCTAGATTTATTCGAAGAGCGAGGAGGAGCATGCCGATCACCTTCGGGAAGTGTTAGAGACGCTAAGAAAGGAGAAGCTGTTGCCAAGTTTTCCAAGTGCGTATTCTGGTTGAACGAGGTTCAATTCTTGGGTCATGTAGTGAATCTCGTGGTGGACCCAGCAAAGGTGGAGGCGGTAATGCAATGGAAGTCTCCAAAGACGCCATCCGAGATTCATAGTTTCTTGGGTTTGCGGGTTATTACAGAAGATTCATCCAAGACTTCTCTAAGATAGCTTCTCCACTAACCAAGTTGACCCGCAAGGATGTGAAATTTGTATGGGGTCAGGATCAGGAGAATGCTTTTGAGGGGTTAAAGACGAGGTTAACTCAAGCTCCTGTCCTGTCCTTACCCGAAGGAAGCGAGGATTTGGTGGTTTATTCAGATGCTTCCTACTCATTGTTGGGATGTGTGTTGATACAAAAGGGAAGGGTTATAGCCTATGCATCCCGACAGTTGAAAAATCATGAGGTCAATTATCCTACTCATGACTTGGAGCTAGCAGCCGTGGTCTTTATGTTAAAGATTTGGAGGCACTACTTATATGGGACGAAGTGCACCATATTCACTAACCACAAGAGCTTGAAGTACTTCTTTGAGCAGAAAGATCTGAACATGAGGTAGAGGCGATGGCTAGAGCTCATACAAGATCATGATTGCAAGATCCACTACCATCTGGGCAAAGCCAACGTGGTGGCGGATGCCCTTAGCCTAAAAGAGAGACCTAAGCCAATTCGGGTGAAGGCTTATCAGTTGGTTATGACCTCTGATGTGATGAAGCAGCTCAAGGAGTTTCAAGATGAGGCATTGAAGGAAGATCATCTTAACTCTAAAAGAATGAGAGGTCTGGTCGTGGAGTTGGGTGAAAACACGCTTGATGTTAGGACCCGATTCGAACAAATATGGATTCCCCGTTTTGGGGATCTACGTGGAAGGGTTATGGATGAATCTCATAAGACTCGATACTCTATTCATTCCGGTGCTACGAAGATGTACCAAGACATGAAGAAAGATTATTGGTGGTCGGGTATGAAACGCGATGTAGCGAAGATGTGAGTAAGTGCCTTACTTGCTTACAAGTGAAGGCCGAACATCAGAAGCCATATGGAAAGATCCAACCGTTAGATATACCGGAGTGGAAGTGGAAACATATCACCATGGACTTTATTACAAAGCTACCGCGCACCGCGCAAGGATATGATGCTATATGGGTGATAGTTGACCATTTGATGAAGAGTGCTCATTTCCTACTGATTCGCAAGACATATTCATCCGAGAGGTTGGCAGATCTATTCATCAAGGAGATTATGACTCGTCATAGTGTGTCAGATCGCGACACCCGGTTTACATCTAAATTTTGGAAGAAATTCCATGATGTGATAGGGACGAGGTTACATATTAGCACGGCTGATCATCCTCAGACGGATGGTCAGTCAGAAAGGATGATTCAGATGCTAGAAGATATGCTTCGGGCATGCGTCATTGATTTTGGAGGAAGTTGGGATGACCACTTACAGTTAGCTGAGTTCTCATATAACAACAGTTATCATGCCCGTATCGGTATGCCCCCTTATGAGATGTTATACGGTAGGAGATGTAGAACACCCATTTGTTGGGGTGATATTAGTCAGAAAGAGTTGGGAAGTATAAAGGTGATTGAGGCTACGATTGAGAAGCTTGAAAAGATCAAAGCCTATCTGAAGGCAGCCAAAAATAGGCAAAAGTCGTATGCCGATAAGAGGCGAAGACCGATTGAGTTCCAGGTGGGTGAAAGAGTTATGTTGAAAGTCTCACCTTGGAAAGGTATCATTCGGTTCAGAAAGTGGGGCAACTTGAGCCCAAGGTACATAAGGCCTTTCTGAATCATTGCTCGAGTAGGAGAGGTGGCCTATAGACTAGAGTTCTAAGATGAGTTAAGTGGAATTCACCCGACATTCCATATATCACATCTGAGAAAGTGTTTAGCAGATGAGGATATGGTTGTACCACTAGAATATATTGAGGTAGTGAATTACGTAAAGCAACCAGTGGTGATCATTGATCATAAGGTAAAGAGGTTGAGGAATAAAGTAGTTCATCTTATGCGTGTATAGTGGAAGCATAAGAAGGGATCTGAGTCTACGTGGAAGACTGAAGAGGAGATGAGACAACATTACCCACAATTGTTTGAGGAATAACATGTTTCGGGGATGAAACCTATATAAAGGGGGTGGACTTGTAACACCCAGTTATTTTTAAAGACACGAAAGAAAGGATAAAAGCAAAGAAAAGAAAAGTAATGAAATTTAACCCAAGCTAAGGGGTAAAAAGTGTCCAAAAGGACAAAACTTTCAAATTTGGTGAATAAAGGTGATGGCCACGCATCACACCCTTCACACACACCCAACTTTCGGATTTTTAGAGAGAGAGAAAGAAAGAGTTGAAAACTCTCGGGTATTTGAAGACAAGAAGAAGAAATCCGAATTCAAGATAAGAATTTATGGTTTTTGAGTGTTCTTAACTGGTCTAGGCCTCGGTTGTATGCTTATGTGTGTGTGTTTGTTTGTGTGTGTTTTTGGTGGGTTTCTAGGTGTTGAACTTGTAGCAAACGGGTTTTGAAGAAGTCATACCCAATAGGTTGCTAAGGTGAGTTCTAGAACCCCCTTTTTACTTGTTTTAAACTAATTTCAGGTTGGAAATGCATGTACGAACATTTTCATAAATTGGGTTTTCACTCGTATGTATGTGTGTGTATGTGTATACGGGTGGATTTTGATTTGGGTGTGTTTATGGTTATAATGATCTTATGAATGTGTTTCTATGGAATAGAATGTAATATTTAAGCTTAGAACATGTTATATGATGATTGGGGACTGAATTTAGTTGTTTAAGTGTGACTTAGATTGCCCATGCGTCCAACGGTATAAACTGCCTAAGTTTTCCCATGCGCCCAAAACCCATGTGCCCAAATAGTAACCATGCGCCTGGAAAAGGCTAAATTTGGTTAAGTGTCCAGACGCCTAGAAAGCCCATACGCCTAGGCACTCTTGTGCCTGCATAGTTCCCATGCGCCTAGAATTTGCCAAGAATGACTAAGTGTGCACATGCACCCTAATAGTGTCAATGAGCCCAGAAGTTCCCCATGCGCCTAAGTGTTCCCCATGTGCCTAGGTGTTCCCCATGCACCTGAAAGGCCATGCGCCTGCATAGTGCCCATGCGCCTGAGACTTAGATCATTTTTCTGATTTTTGGGGAAAAAGTGAAATGTAGGCTTTGACTTGGGATGTTCCAGGGGGTGAAGTAAGTTGACTTTTGATGATGTATCGGGTATTGTATGGCATGTATAATGATTGTTATGTCATGTATGATGGTGCCTTGTATGGTGATGTTTTGTATGGTTATGTTTATGTTGCTTATTATGTATGTTTATTTTCTATGGCTTTATGTTGAATGTTAATAAATGAAATGGAAAGTATTATGTAATGTAAAGTGGAAGATAATGAAAAGAGAAACATAATGAAAGAATGAATGCATTAATGAATGAATGAAAGTAAGAAAGTCTTGCAAGCAAAGTATGGAGGTTCACACCTAATGAAGGGTGTTAGCTCAACTGTGTGTGGGTTAGCTACCCCGGAAGGATGCACACTAGGGTCTAATCCTTGTGATTGACCATACGTATGGGATCCTTGCCGCTTGCACTAAGTACTGGAGTCAGCTTTGTGCCTAATGTTCGAGGTCTTTGATAGACCTCAGGCCCAGTAACCAGCTTCGTGAACAATGTTCGGGGTATATCATATGGCATTGGTCCAGAATGAAAGAGAAAAGATAGTGATGAGTGTACTTGCCTCAGGTACTAGAGTCAGCTTCGTGCATTATGTTCGAGGTCTTTGATAGACCTCAGGCCCAGTAACCAACTTCATGCACAATGTTCGGGGTACTGTATATGTCATCAGAAGTAATGAAAGTACGAAAGATAAGTAAGAAAGATTATGAATGAAAGTGAATGATAATGATGTACGATGAATGAACGAAAGGTAACGAACGAATGATGAAGATAATAATAATATTATCTATGTGTACGTGTGATATGTGATCATGTATGAAAGTAAAGAATAGTTTTAAAAGGAAGTAAAGTATATTTTATTTTAAAACTAGAACTCACTCAGCAACACTGACTTTTATGTGTTTCTAGTTGGCAGGTAATTGTTGTTGTGGATGGCATAAGTCGACTACTTGGCTCATTATGGATGGCATTCTTTTTATATAATGTTTTTGCATTGTAATGCGAACAAACAATATTTTGTAATGAATGTTGTATTATTTTGCAAAAGCGATTATTATAATGAAATGAAATGGTTATTTAAATGTTTCCGCTGCAATGTATTATTAACATTAATGTAAATATATGTTTTATGAGCGATGATTGACCAGTTGTAGCATCCCAAGAATGGGGCCTTACATTTATAGAACCCGGGAGTTCTTCATAGAGCATGGACTTTAAGGACTCACCATCCTCACTTGCCATTGTCCATACTCAGTAACTTCCTCAAGTTCACATTGATGTGGACTCTCTAGACTCTCTCATTCAGAGTCTCTTTGAGGAATGTATTCCAAGGGCTATGCATCTCCACCTCAAGGAACTTCCAACTACATAATTGGGTGGAAGTATGATCTTGGTAGAAGAGCCTTTATTCTTCAAAGAGTTCGAGCGCAGCAAAAAGTTTTTAACTTTCAGACCTTGAACCACTATAAAGGTCTTGACCTAATCAATATGCCACTTGTCAATCCAAGCCAATCTGGACAAGTTGACTCAAAGGATACAAGACATGATTACTGAAGAGTTTAGCCTTAGTAGGAGACAAAGGCAATCATGTAATGTCATTGGTCAACTAGATGTTGACTAAAGGCCTTTCTATGGTGAAGGTGTATCTCAACCTTTCTATGGTCGAAGCATGGATGCTACTCCAAGCAATGAAGGCCAAAGCTCTCTCCACCCTGAGTCACAAAGGTCCGTTGGTGACAAAGTGAAAAGGATTGTAACTCCTGAGGACATTAAGGAGGTGGAGAGAGAGAGAGAGAGAGGAAAATGAAGTTAAGGGGACAAAGTTACTCTGCTAGGTCAGCTGGCTTCATATAAGATACAATCAGTGCTGCCCCCAAACCAAACACTCAAGATGATAAGTTAAGGGCAGTCATGATTACTTATTTACAGACCAGGAACTATGATGTTGATAACTTCATCTCGCTCCCGTTAGAAGAATTGAATAAACTGGCTGATATGGAAATATCAAGACTGAAGAAGGAAGTAGAGGATTCAAGGTTGCTCCTTCAAATCAAGAAAGAAAAGAGACTGAAAAGACTCTACAAACATGTTCCTACTCTCTCTAGTTTAAGAAAGTCATATGCAGGAGACTATGGCTCCACAAGAATATCAGGTAGATAAAGAAATAGATAGACAAAGCATGATTAACTACATGAGTGCCACAGGTCTCTACCAAGTAGCTGCACTTATTTCCTTGTCCTTTGAGTACATTGAGTTTGAGTATCTCAAGCAACTTGATTTTCAAGTCCTCAAAGAAAAAAGGCAACAAAGAGAAAGATGAGGGAAGAAACAGCTAAGTCAAGAGACATCATCCTGAAAAGCCAAAGGAAGTCTACTAATGGGCAGAGGATGATGAGCTTTATGGAGCTATATGGATTCTCTTGAAGGAGGTTGGCCCTATGTCTCTATCCATTATAGATGAGCACATGAGGGTGATCAAGCAGAAGATCAAAAGAGGAGAACTTGTTGACTACACTCTCCACCAAGTCAGGTCCCTGAAGAAGTGGAGGTTAAGGTTAAACCTTTTGAGACAACACAACCTAGACCTCCTGCTAAGCCTCATCAAGCTTCATCTTCTGATCCACAGCAGGGTCCTACCCCCTCTCATTCTAAACATGTGAAGAGGAAGACCCAACTGAGAAAGATAAGGATGATCAACAAGGTGCTATAGGCCAGTCTTCTCAGTTAAAGAGTTCAAAGAGGTGGAAAAGGATGGCTTTTAAACCAAAGCCTAAGAAGAAGAAGATAGATTCATCCATCTCCAAACCTAAAGATAAGTCAGAACATCCTGAGGAAGTTCTACAAGAGGAAGCTCCAGCAACTCCTATTAAAGTAGCTCATCTAGCATCACGAAGACCCATCTTATCCTGGACTTATACTACTAATCCAGAGAGATGACATGGTATCAGAGATCAAGGTGTTGAATATGTCTATACATGGCAAGACATATTAAATCTACCTCTACATGATCTCTTTGAGATGAGAAGACACTATGAGAGTCTGAGTGATCCTGTCATGTAATGAAGAAAGGATTGGTCATCATCATGATAAGTACTGTTGATATCTGAAGTCTTCAAATGGTTTGGTAGCATCAGCCTAGGGGGAGTTTGTAAGGTTCTATATAAGGTTGATGCATCCAAAACATCCAATAACATCCAAAAGTCTATCTTGTATGCATGCACTAAATGCTGACTAGAATACTTCGGAAGTTTTACATCATGCACTAGAAAATATTCTAAGTGTAAAATCTTCTGAAGCCAAGACCAACATCTTCCGAAGCTTAAAGTGAAGTCTTCCGAAGGTTTAAGGGAAATTTCATCTGAAGCCAAGAAGTGAAGACAAATTATCTTCTAAAGACTTTTGAAGGCATGGTTTTATCTGATATACTTTACCATAAAGTTGGACCACTTTCTGCTGCAACTTTGTTGACTCACTAACTTTCACAAGTTGGTGAAAAGGTCCATGCTTTTGGTAACTATATATTGAGGGCTTGAGTCTTTTACTTTCTACTTTATGTACTTTTATCCTTTTTGTAATATATTAGGATGTGAGCTATGGCATGTCACAATCACTAGTCAAAAGGCAATATGCCTTTTGACTCTACATTGATTTTGTTGTTATCTAGATCATTTATCCTGCTGGCCTTCAAAGTATGACCAAGTGCAGGATGTAGTATAAGTATGTCAGGTCTTTGTAACTTATCTTATGTTTGTACACTTGTAAAATAACTTAAAAGCAATATACAACATCCTTGAAAACCAAACACTTGTGTTGTTTCTGTTCTTGTTCTGTCTCATATTTTCTAGTGTTTTAAGTGTCAATCTTGTGTTACCAGTTCTCTATTTGATCTGTTAAGTGTTCTAAACAGTTTCTCATCATTGTGTGTTATGTTGTAAGTGACCATAAACTCCCTTAAACGGTCATGCAATTATCAATATTCGCGACATGTGTAAAACAATCTCGATGCCATACAATGTTATAATGTCCGTTTAGAAGGCTCAGAATTGTTGCATCTTTATGGCTGTCACACCCCGACCGATGATGTAATCATCGGGGCGGACGAATGTGAAATGATTGTTCATAGTTCATGTAATTAAATAAATTGAAAGAATATTAAATGTCATTTTCAATGAATAATACTAAACAAATAAATCATTACAATACAACAAAGTTTCAAACAACATAATAAAATTTTTAATTAATCTAGGTACAAGTCTTATATGAACATGAAAAAGTCCTCAAAATAGTATCCTAAAACATGTTAAAAATAATGATGTTGGTGAGTTCCCATGAATTTGTACATACTTATAAAAACAATTTAGAGATTATATGACGAGACTGATGCAACCCAAACACCCAAAGTCTTTCCTGCATGTTGCACAAGTACACTAAAGAAAAATGCTTCGGAAGTTTCACACATGCAACAGAAATAATCTAAGTGTGAAATCTTCCAAAGCCAAAACCAATATCTTCCGAAGCCAAAGATGAAGTATTCTGAAGTTTCAATAGACAAAGTCTTCCGAAGCCAACACTTGAAGACAGATTTCTTCCAAAGACTTTTAACAACATGCTTTATCTGATGTACTTTTCCATAAAGCTAGACCCCTTTCCGCTGCAAC
>BJCM01152835.1:0-17278 GCA_018326385.1 Flaveria bidentis | reverse complement strand
TTTGCGGTTGCCCCCTCCCCTTTTCCCCCTTCACCATTTCGAACACATACACATCTTGATTCTTCCTTGCAATTGATGATGATTTATGGATTATTGCAGGATCGGTTTTTGTCACTTAACACTTGGTTTTTCTCTCAAACTCACTTAAACCACACTCAAATGAAGCAGAGTCTCTCTAAGAGTTGATAATAATATAATAAGTAATAACGAACACAGAAAGATAATTTTCAAGGTACTTGCATATATTGCTTCTCAACTCAAAGTTTTACAAGACTCTTACAAACATATTACATGAGTTACAATGAGAAACTATATATAATACTACCTACAACCGGATATATTTTGATACCAGTTGGAATCCTATAACTAAAACAAATACTACAAAGCTATAGTTTAAGGTATCTTAGATAATGTCTTATCTCAGATATGGTAGTCATGACATGTCCATGACTTACCTTTTGTCACCAACTAAAGTTGGCAACTGTACTAACTAATAAGGGTAAACAGTGGAATAAAATATGGTCAACTACATGGCTTTTGAGAAAACGTCATGCAGTGTATCGGAGGTCTGCAGCGGAGTGTTAGAGACACTATACTTATGTCCATTGGTTCATAGTAGTGTCTTCCGAAGGATAGTTGGCTTCGGAAGAACAAGTTCTTCCAAAGCCACTTATACTTTGGAAGGGGCTACTTCTTCCGAGGCTTGAGGACTTCTTCTTTTCTTCATACTTCAGAAGTTGACTTCTGATCTTTTCTTCTAAGTCTTGATCTTCGGTAGTGAATACTTTGTCTTCGGAAGTTGATCTTGCACTTTGTCTTCGGAAGAACTCTTTTTCCTTCGGAAGTTCCACACTTAGCTTCGGAAGTCCTTTATTAGTTGTAACAAAATAGTCTAAGTGATTTGTTTTGGTTGCACCAGCCTTCTTCTTGATCCAACAATTGTTCTTGCAAAAAAAAACATGTTAGCTTGCATATTTGCATCATTACAAGTAAGTTTTATGTTAGATTTTTCATATTCTTTGATTATTTTGATGAACATAAACCTTAGTTATCTAAAAACGAAATGAAACTTGAAATTCAATAAAATTGATGATTGATTATGTATTAGTATTCAATATAATGATATTTGTACAAATTGATTTTGTAAAATTGTATCGTTTTGATCAAAACCCGAGTCTTACTTATAATGAAAACTTTAATCTGGGGTTTTTGTAGAAAATGTATGACTTTTGATGAGTTTGGATTAAATTGATGGTTCTAGTATGTTAGTTGATGCTAATGGATGAAATGTCATGATTTGAACTTTTGATTTTGACTCGATTTTCGGGTACTTCCCATTAAAGGATTTTTTTGGGTAGGTTAGTTTATAGATAGTGATTTATTCATGTTTGATTATTTTTTATGATTACTATACAATGTTTAGAACCTAAGAATGGGTTGGGAATAATCGAATGGTGAAAAACGCTTCGTATGAATATGCTTGCTATTTATGGAAACTTTTGTGTCCCGGTGTGTTGTATGATAAGTATGATATGTGTAGAACATGTTATGGTGATTTGATTGTTGTTGAAATGATCATAGGAGCATGCTAGAAAATTTGGATGAAATTTGTGCAAGTTGTGTTTTTATGTCTTTAATTTAGGAAAGTTTGGGCATGATGAAGTTTCTAAGTTATGTTAACATGTTAGGAATGATTATTGTTGGATCTATTACATGTATATTTGAGATGTTTGTTGTGATACGCTTCATAATCTTTAAACGGATTGCACATGCGTAATGATGTCATACTTTTCGAAAATATAAAATTTCCAAAATTATATTTCCGACATGAAACTTTATGTGAATCATTATTTGAGTTATTTGAGCTTGACTAAATATGTTTTCACTTATTTGAGTCACTAATGGGTTATTGGATCAGTCCGGTCAACTTTGGTCAAAAAATCAACTTGGTTAAACTTGACAAACATTTCTCGAACACGCTAACAGATACTTTGTTTGGATACAACCAGGTTCATTTGACCATTATGTACACACACTCATGGACATATATTTTTCAGGTAACAATTACATTTTGGCTTTCACACTTCATGTTTTCCCTATGCATCTAAGGTAAGTCTTCACGACCCCACTTTTACTTACTTTCTTTTTGGGAGAAAAGCATGCACACTATTTTTATCTGGTTTGATTATTATTGTATATTGCTTGTTACTGTACTGCAAACATTATCACGCAAGTCCTTACACACTTGAACTGTTAATAACGAGCTAGCGAAGTAATTTTGAGTAGTACTGCTGGGTTTGACAAAGCCCACCCGCGTTAGTCGCGCTAACTAGACTGAAGGTCGAACGAGTGTTTAATTGACCTAACTACTTGCCATTGTTTTGTGATAAGACATGGCGGAAGGCAAAACAACTCACCAACAATCAACTTCGGTTCGAAACACTAAGTAACTCAATATATAGGCTAGCTACCTATGGTATACCTTTGTTTACTTTTACCAAGCAAACGCTTAAATATATTTACAGATTTACACATGTGAACTCACCAACCTTGTGTTGACACACTTTAACATGTTTTCTCAGGTTGCTGGCACACTTAAGGCTAAGACTAGGGTTGCATATTGGAATTTTATGCATCATCTTTATCATTTAAAGGCAAGTTAATTTACATTACTACTTTTCATTGGGCGCTTTGTTTTGTGCATTTACATTGAAAATTGTGTTTTACTCTAATTTAAGATCAAACACTTATTTTAAATCGCATATAGTGTGATTTGATATGACTGTATCTAAGATCCTAGTTTGTTACGCGTCTTGCGGTAGCACCCCACCGGTGGATTTTGAGGATATGATAATGATAGACACTTCTGACCTAGCTTTCAATTCCAATGAGCATTCAACTTCCATGAGTTGTCCTATGTCAGCTTATGTCAATTTCGATTACTAGTGGAACAACCTTAATCTTGCCCCTAAAGAAGTTCATCTTCTCATCCGCATAAAGATTTTGTTTGTTCTTTTGTAAACCGATTAGAGGATACATCATAATATGCCACATTGTGTAAAACCATAGGTGTAAACCAAAGAATTAAACACTAAAATAATATACTAAGAACTATAGACAGTTATACATAGGCGATTAGTTGGAACAACAAATTAGAGGATACATCATAGTATGCCTCATTCTGTAAATCGATGGGTGTAAACAAAAGAATTAACGACTAAAATAGTTTTCTAGTGGTTGTTCCAACTAACTCTTACATACAACTGTTTATAGTTCTTAGTATATGACATCTTAATGTAATAGTTGATAGGTTACACTTTCATACTTGCTATATTGATGTTGTATTATAAGCTGAAACTGATTAAGTGAAAACTATAAAGAACTTAAAATAATATCATCCATTGTTCATTATTCTTATTTGTACATTGTGTAAGTTTATTCTTGATTAATAGAGATGTCACATCTGTTAATCATTATCACTGAAACTATCTTGTTCTTAATCGCAACATGATCCAACAATTTCAATAACCTATTAAAGAATAAGTTGATTTTTCGAGATTCAAGACATGAGTGTGTTTCATGAGAAAAAACATGAAGTCATAGGCTAGTTGTTTATGCTAATGTTGTATCCTATTAGACCTCTAAAAAGCTTAATCATGGAGATGTGACAAATTCATGACGATAGCAGATTTGACATTTGCAGTTTTCCTTAGTATTTGTGTAAGTTGACAACCGTTGTTAACAAGGGTGAAAATGATGGAATTAAATGTGTTATGCAATACACTGATCACCATCGATTAGTAATTCAATCGAGCAATCAGAATCATTCAAGTGATTCTTGTATCCATTCAAAATGGATTGTCTTCTAATGTAAATATTACAAAACATGTCGGAAACACAAGAAATTAAAATAATGAAATAAAATACGAAAGAAACTTATTTCATTAATCATCTATCGTTTGCATCAAAGGATGCAAGTTGAAGCCGAAAACATAACAAACATGATGTTAAATTCTCTTACAATGCAGGGTGTGTTCAATATGTTTGTTAATGATTTCAAGACCAAACTTGTTGTGTAAAGAAACCGTTCTATCATCAATATAGTCATGCATATGTGAATGCCGAAGCATCACAACCTATTCTATTATCTACTCTCTGGTCTAGCTCTTGAAAATGGAAGGCAGAAAAATTGAGTTGCCTGAACATTGAATTTGAAACACAGGCCAAAGGTACCCTCGGCCGCCTAAGCAAGGAGTACGCCCGCGTGTACCAACGAGAAAACCGAAAAAACGACTTTGTTAACCCTAGAAGGTTTACTTTAGTTGGATTACGCAAGATCCGATGGGTCAAATACAAAACCCGAACACTTAAACGGGTTCTATGGTTCTCTCAAAACCCCAAAACAGAACCCACAAAGAAGCTTCGAAAACCTCATCATCTTCTTTGCTCAAAACCCTCATCTGCAATCGGAATAAGGTATTAGGGCTTCATTATAAAACTTTAGTTCTATTCAATGTTGATATTCGTTATCTGTTAATTCCTTGTATCATTACATGTTCTGTAATGATCTTCAATGTTGTAAAAAAGTTTGGTGGATGATAATTCTTACCTTATCAGAATAATCGACAAAGAAGATGAATGAAATAGGATTTTTTTAATCTTTGCTGACAGGCATGTATCTCTTACTCAACAAACCGTATATGATACCTACACGTTTCTGCAACCATTACTGTGTGTTTACTTGTAGTTTGAGCTTCTGGTCTGTGTGTACATATATGTATGTATGTGTTCTAAGCTGAATACAATGGTATTTCAATTGGCTTTTGCTTCTTTTGTCTGTTCAGAATCAGAAGTGGAATACTCATGTAAGTGTTGCTAGTGGTTTCAATTTCATCTGATTATGTTATTGTGATAAAATTTACCCTTTGTTATTAGTTTCTTACAACTTTTTGCTTCCTTCTCCAGGTCTGACTGGTTTGGCCTTAAACAATTAGTGGCATATTCTTTTTTACTTATTATTTCTACCAGAACACTCAAAACTAATTATTGTGACTTCAATATTTTGTTTATATGCACCTCTGCTACCAGTTATGTTTTTATATTTTGGTATTTGCTTGTCATTTAGTTGAAAATATGAACAGTTCTAACATGAACCAACAACACCCAAATCCCAATAGCGCTTGCAGTGTCAATTTGTATCATGATGGATCACATATCGGTTATTATTGAATATGTAATTATAATTGTTGGTATCAATCTGATAACATAGATTAGGCAGGTTATTGGTATATTCAAACATATTTTCTCTTGATAAGATGCTATATAATCATGTTAATTGCGTTGACAATTTTTGAGATTCAGAATTTTTCTTGGAACAAAGTGTTTGTGGGCAAGCTATCCAATTGAACCAAAACCGATTTTGATCCACCACCTGTCTGTTTTGATCTATCAATTTAACCTCTAACCCATTTTGATCATGTTTCATAATAAGTAACAATTCTTGTAACTTCTAGGGATTTCAGGATTTAGGACTTTCTGACAGTGTAGTTTAAGAACCTATGGGTTTTCATTTATTTATTTATTTATTTATATTGTCTTTCAGATTATCAAAGCTGTTTGAAAGCATTTTCCTTTTGTAATTTTCACAGATATAGATGGAGGAGCATTCTTTCTTTGATAAAATGATGATTAATCTGCGTTCCACCTGCAAGTATGTATTAGCTTATTGTTCTAGAGCTGTTGACACTTTCTGTTTTCATTGCTGTTGTATCTTGTTTCATGTGCTTGTCATCTGCTCTCTTATTCCATAATTAATCTCCATTTTGGGTTTTTACGATAAACTCATTTTTGACCGCCTGTAGATTACTAGTCCATTAACATAAAATACTGTTTATTTAACTTTCAGAAACTAGGATTGTAACTTATTATTCAGAATAAAAAAAGGGATGTCTTCTTGGAGTGTGTACCACCTTGTTAGGCACCTATATATTTTTCAATTGATGTTTTGTCCCATTCTTTAATATACCAGTTCCCAGTTTTTGGATCATTACTAGAATTTATTTCATACATTTAGGAATCATAAAGACAAATCATAACATTAAATGGTAGATGTGTGGAGAAACAATAAAGTAATACAGTTTTCATATCTAGAGTTATTTCTTTTGAAACAAACTACCGTTAAACAGGGGAATCTATTATGTAATATCAAAATTTGATTGCTCATTGTTCCAAAAGTCATGTAAATATGATTACATTTTACCAAATTTTAGGACCACCATGTGATTACAATCTTGCTTTCCTGAAATAGTTTCATTTTTCAAGTCTCTCATATCTCATTATATTGCAATTATTGTCTTAAAGGTATTATACTGGATATCCAAAGGATCTTGGGCCATCAAGGGTTATCCATTTTACTTCCGAGCGTGAATTTATTCATCTTTTACATCAAGGTCACCCCGTGATTGTTGCATTCACCATCAAGTATAAACTATATGTTCTTGCTTGTTTTCTTTTCTTTATTTAGTCTCTAGTGATTAATTAATTTTGATTGGCTACCTTTTTTGTAGGAGTAATTATACCAAACATCTTGACAAAGTATTGGAGGAAGCTGCTGCTGAATTTTATCCTCAAATTAAATTTATGCGCGTAAGTTGGTCTTGTGATATGAGATTGTCAATTGGTATATTGCAAATGCATCACATACTAAAAACTAGAAGTGGCAATTTTCGTCATGTTTACTTATTATTTGGTTCGTTGTGATTTATCTCAAACATTTTAGTTTGAAAGATATAACTGAAATAGGGAACAAGTTAAATGGGCTGAAGGTCGCTTGAAGTCTACTTTTGACGCATATAACCTTCTAAATTGTTTCGTTTTAAATTGTAAATTTGTAAGAATATCGTGTTTGTAATCATTATAAAAACACAAATTATATATTTTGATCTTTTTTGTAATAAAATGTAATCTAGGCCAATGTAAGAATACTTATTTCCTTTATAATTGTTCATGATTTTCTGGTCTTTTGATGTGTGTTCCAGGTTGAGTGTCCAAAATATATTGGATTCTGCATGACACGACAAAAGAAGGATTATCCATTTATAGAAATGTTTCACAGCCCTGAACAAGTAAGTTTTTATATTCTTCCGTATTGTTATATGGTAGTCTTTATCTTAGATTTGTTGCTACATCATAGATACCATCACGCATAAAACTTCCATTGATAATTCTTGAAACAAATTGTCATTACATTACGGAAGTCCTAAAGGAATCGGTGGGTACTATTTTATTCTAGCTTTTTACCAAAGCTAAATGGACGATTCTTGAGCAATGTACAACTTTCATGCATTAGTTACATTCTCTATTACAGTCTTGGTGATACATACCAACAACCCCACGACCATCATCACCCACGTTTATTAGCATACATCCATGTTACCTTCGTTTAATGTATTTTGTTTATTGTATTAAGTAGTGGCTTTAGTTTCTTTTGCATTAATTTAGGATCCATGATCATGTTTCTTTTATATATGTAATCGTTGTTTTGGCATTATAAATCAAGAAGAAAATTGGATCAAAAGTTTGTGTCTTTATTCTCTCATCTTTGTTCTTTGGAGCCTAACCCACTCAACGGGTCTATCGGGAGATTGACCATCTCGAATCGGTCTCTATCAATGGTGCTTTCATTCTCGTCCTCTCCTTCCCGCAAGGACACGCCGTCGTTGGATGACACACTTGCTAGATCATAACAACTCTTGGAATATTTCACTGCCAACGCCGACCAAATCACCGCCAACTTTCGCCTTCGAATTGCATCCTTTTCACTGATAAAAAAAGCTGCCATCAAAGCTAGCCTAGATAGCATGACTGCGCAACTTGAATCATTACGTTCCACCTCTGTTGCTCCCATCCCTACACCGATCTTGACACCATCACCCATGATCTACACCACGACTCCACTGTCGCCTTCTATGCCTTTTACGCCACCACCAAAACCGAGGCCAACCCTTACATCTAACCCTGATCCGCCAAACCATGAACTACCTCCAAAACCCACATCATATCCTGCCAAATTTGCACCAACCTCTGTTGTCTCTACCACTCAAACACCACAACTGTATGATGAAGCTAGTGATGTGAATCAAAAGGTTCAAGTTATTGCCTACCCCACGTAGTTGCTTGCTAGTAAAAAACATGGCTTCAAAACTACTAACCACCACAAACTCCTTCTGGGTACAATTTCTAACATCCAAGAAAAAGGATGGCTTGTTCTAGATGCAGTTGTTCACGTGAAATCAATAGGGATTTTACACTCATTTACCAACATAGAACAACACGGTTTTCTAAATTCACACGGTGAGGCACTAGCAAATGAATGGCTTTTAGACAGATTTTTAGTTCATTTTGTCCGCACATATCCAGCGGAGCAAAGGAAGATAAGCCATGTTCCTTGGTTCAACTGTGTTATGGGGAGACGTGAGTGGCGTCCGCCATGGCGGCCCATTTGACGACACCGAATGCTATTGGGAGAGTCGAATGGCGACCCCCATGGTTCGTTGATACCATCCTTGAGGACAAGGACGTTTTGAAGC
This sequence comes from Flaveria bidentis, assembly GCA_018326385.1. Classification (NCBI taxonomy): domain Eukaryota; kingdom Viridiplantae; phylum Streptophyta; class Magnoliopsida; order Asterales; family Asteraceae; genus Flaveria; species Flaveria bidentis. Next base: position 8,690 of record BJCM01152835.1, on the reverse strand, counting down.
GGTGGGGAATTGATACATACCTAGCGACCCCTCGACCACCATCACCCATGTTTATTAGCATACATCCATGTTACCTTCGTTTAATGTATTTTGTTTATTGTATTAAGTAGTGGGTTTAGATTTTTTTGCATTAATTTAGGAGCCATGATCATATATCTTTTATATATGTAATCGTTGTTTTGGCATTAGAAATCAAGAAGAAAATTGGATCAAAAGCATGTGTCTTTATTCTCTCATCTTTGTTCTTTGGAGCCTAACCCACTCAACGGGTCTATCAGGAGATTGACCATCTCGAATCGGTCTCTATCACTTGGTTTGGTTCTGTGTAATTTGTAACATTTGTATGGTCTTACTGAAATTTGTTGATTTGGTGCAGACAACTAATCAAGGAAGGGCTGCTGATCCAAATGTTACAAAATACGCTGTGAAAGTATTACCTGTGAGTTATCTAAACCTCTTTTGTTTAATCATATGTTTCTCCATATGAAGAATGTTAAAAGTTTTTGTAATAACAAACCCACTGATTTCCTGGTTTCATGTTTGGAATTACATCATAGTAATAAAAAAATAAATAAAAAGGAATAAAAATTGAAAGTCCTGTTCTAGTAAATACTGAATTGGGCTACATTGATAATTTACGACATAGTATGTCAAAAATAACTAAAATCAAAACACTAGTTACCTATTTTATATTCCGCAACACCTAAAAACACACACACACACAAATATGGCAACCCTCAGCTGCCCCATTGGTAACCCACCATTTGTATTCTTCCTGGTTCCCACCATCAGCTTTTTGCACATTGCACCACAGCCCCCTCCTTCACATGCACCAATTGAAACCCTACACCCAAAATCCGATCCAAGTAAAGTTTTGAAAACCCTAACCAAATTGATTCAAGTGACACTTAGCAGGGCTTTTTTTTATTTTTAATTTTATGATGTCAATTTTATATAATTTTAAAAGAGAGATAAGCAGAGGAAAGGGTGTCTTGTGAACTCTTTCTGAACTACTGTTATTTTCACTTTACATACATTTTATACATGTTATTATAGCTGAAGGTTTGATAAAATCTTAAAGACACTAGGAAACTCTTACTGTTCAGTTTCTCTAGAAATGTTAGTATGCAACTATAACATGCATGCATATATGTGTGTTGTGTGCACATTCATAGTTGTCAATAGCGAATAGCGGTTATTAGCGACAAACTACCTGTATGCTACGTAGCAAATAACGGTAAATAACGACCCCTAGTTCATGTTTAGCAATTCACTAGTAGAAACAAAATGTTAAACATCCACACCACCAAAATAACTGGAATAACACTACAACCAAATAGCAACATATAACCTATACGCTACATAACGCGCTATAGGCCTAAAGCGAGCGCTATTACCGCTATTGACAACCATGGACTGCACATGTGCATATAGGTGTTTCTGTTGGTGTACACATATGTTCACATGTGCATATGCATGAACACACATATGTATGCACATGTAGATGCAGATGCACACACACACATACTACATCAATGTGGATGTATGTGTAAGTTGCCTTTATTTTCATGCCTGTGTTTGGTCCAAATGTAACTTGTGCAAGGAATCATTTATTTTGATACCTTTTAGTTAGGGTTGTATACTTGTACTCACAATCCATATGAATTCTTACATGTGATTTCCAGTACAACTATGATGTCAGCGCATATGGATTTAGAGAGTTCTTCAAACGCCACAACATACTATCGTCCAATCACAAGTAAATGGGTATGGTGCTCGACTTCACGACTTGATATTCTGGGAACTTAATCTAACATAAGTATACATGTTAATCCATGTAATTTTGACTTTTGGATTGGTCAAAAAGGTTTATAGAAGACTAGAAAAAGTCTCCTTTCTGTCAAGGATCAGTTTGTGCATGACGCAGCATCATTTATGTTTGCTTGCTAGAAAGTTAAAAATATTGGTAGTTTGGATCCATGATAAATGTGAGAGTTCACATGATCTTTGCTTGTTTTGTGTGGTATGTATCCATGAACTCTACATCATCGATGAATGTTAGATCATATCTGAGTGATATATCATAAAGACAATGATCATGATATATGAAAGTAAAACAAGAAGTCAAATTTTAATAACTTGATAACTAATAGTAAGTTATAAGCTAAATTATCAAGAAAAAAATATTTTGAAATACAAGTTTTGCCTATATGTGATATATCAACTCTTTTGTAAGTGGTAAAATTAAACTTATTAAATTTAGCGACAATCTTATAAATTGAGTTATATTCTGCTATTTAAACTTAAATTAAAAAGAGTAAATTATACTTTTCGTATTTAACTTTATAGCAAATTTCAGAGATTGTCCTTAAACTAAGAAAATTACAATTATTGTTCTTTACGTTTAAATTTTGTTACACGTTTAGTTCTTTCCTCTAACGGATGTTAAATTTTTTAGTTAAAGTCAGTCACATGCCATGCATATGAGGGTAATTTTGTTATTTAACCTAATTAATTTATAAATTAAATAAACAAACTGAAAGAAACAAAAAAAAATATAAAAAATCCATCAATATCTCTCTACTCTCTCATATATATACATACATATATACATACTACTACCACCTGTAGCCACCATTGGCCTGTTCTGTACTACCACCACCAGTAGCCACCATGGCAGCTACCATCGGTAGCGACCAACGTAGCCACCACCGCAACCACCACCGACGGCCACCATTGAAGCCACCACCGAAGCCGCTACCACCTCCGGTCACAACCGCTATCACCTCCGGTCACAACCGCCATTGAAGGAGAAATAGAGAAAGAGATCGTGTAGGGTGGGTTTTAGTATTTATGTATTTTTTAATGAGGTTAAAAAGACCAATTTACCCTCATGTGTATGGCATGTGACTGAACTTAACTGGAAATTTTAACGCCCGTTAGAGGAAAGGACTAAACGTGCAATGAAATTTAAACGTAAAGAACAATTACTGTAATTTCTTTAGTTTAAGGACAATCTCTGAATTTTGCTATAAAGTTAAAGGACGAAAAATCTAATTTACTCAATTAAAAATAAGAGTAAAATATAATTTCAATCCACTATATTAACAATGATTAAACCTTCCCTTAAAATTAAGGGTATTTTAAACTTTTCCCAACAATTTAATTCCTATTACTCAAATAGATGTGCCAATTAAATATGTATATAAATCAAACGGTTGAGTATAAAATTGTGATTAAAATCTTTAGTATGCGTATGGATCCAATTATGATTAAAATCTTTAGTAAACCAAAGTCAAAAAGCTACATCTCCTGCAATTGAATAGCAATGGTTCTTTGCCCAATCAAAATATAAGATCAATTGAATAGCATACATAAAAGTGATACATGGAAAGGCAATCTAAATGCGAATGATAGTGCTTAATCAAACAATAACACAATCAAATTTTTATTAAACAATGGAACTGATGACAATAATATATCTCAATTGAACAATGTTAAATTCCATGTGTTAATATTGAACATTACATTGCCCTATCGAACTTTGTTGAAATCGATTTGTGCTTAATTTAAATCAATCGAACTTTATGCCATCAAACAATGTAGAAATCAAAGCTTTCTGGGTTGGATTAGGGTTTAACTAGCCGGTCTCCCTGGTTGCTTTATGTGTTCATTAGTTTTAATTGAATATTAATTTGTTAATTAGTATTAATTGAATAATTAGGGTGTTAAAATACTTAAATACCTTTTAGTTTTAACGGTGGTTTTTAACAGTGTTAGGTTTAAAATGTTATTTTCGTCCTTGATGTTTCGTTAAAATTATCATTTTAAATGCTAAAACTTTTTTTTTTGTCATTTCAATGTTAGTTATGAAGATTAAGAGAAGATAGAAAATAATATTATGTCTTTTATGTTATAACCTAATAATTATAAAGAACTAGTTTAGTAGAAAATATATGATATATTAAACATGTTTCATCAACAATGATCATGAAAATTATATCATGAACTTGTTTTTCTAGGATTCATAGTGCAAAATTGAAAATTCACAATGACCTAGTTTTGACTTGACTAAGTCTTATTAATGCACATTGTTTAGAAATTTAAATGGTCACATTGTCTAGAAACTTAAATGGATGGACGGTAAATCAAGACCTAATAATTTTACGGCTGCCACACCTACCACCTCATGTCATAAACACAATATTGAATTTGACATATTATTAAATAGCTAAAATGCACTTGCTGAAAGAGAATATATTAAATTATAAAAAAGTATTAAATATCAACTTTTAAATGTTATTAGGGTTGTATCATATGTTTTAATGGGTTGTACTTATTATTTTTTTTAGATCTTTCATTTTAACCTAAAACTTTTATATATTTTACAATTTACCCCAATATTTTTTATTTTCAACTTTGATTCCCTATACATTTCATATATTACAAATTCTCCGTCTTATGTTTCAGTTTGAAATTTACAAGTTAACACGACGCAACGTGCGTGTGTGATTTAATGGTTTACGCTTACTTTTTCCCATTTTATGGCTCTGTCTCAATGCGTTGGTCCTACATCGACTTATTGTCTTCTATGTTTTAAGTTTTGCATGCGTGGTTCATCGTTTTACGTATATTTTTCATTCAGTTTTATTTTTTATTTCTTTTTTAATATGATTTTTCTGGTGTTTGTGGTCGTTAACAATAGTATGTCATTAATACTACTTGGTATGATATTATACCCCCGCCGCAACGCGAAAGACTTGATACTGGTATATACTAATTATTAACTATGTCATGTATTATGAGTTGTACCATATGCATTAATAAGTTGTACCTATTTTTTTGAACCTATAACTTTTTTTAACCCAATGCTTTTAAATATTTTACGATTTAGCCCTCATATATTTTTTACTTTCAATTTTGTTTTCTATACTTTTCATAGTTTACAAAATTTTTGTTGTATGTTTAGTCTAAATTTTGCAAGTTAACATGTCATAGTGTGCGTGTGTGGTTCAACATTTCAAGCTTAGTTTTTGCCCATTTAACTACCAACTCACATTACATTGGTCTTAGATCGACTTATTTATTGTTCTATATGTTTTTCGTTTCATTTGTGTGGTTCAACGTTTTGCGTCTACTTTTCATTCGATTGTATCAATTTTTGTTTATATATTTCTTTTAATACGAGTTTTTTAGTGTTGATGATCTCTAGTGGTAGTGTGTCATCGGTATCACCTGACACGGTTTTACGTCTACCGATGCAACACAGGAAGAGGCTTAATACTAGTTACATATATTTTCAAAGATACAGAGTTATGGTCACGTTGAGGCAATCAAAATGATCGTGGACCTTCTATTGCAGTATGCATGAACACAAACCCGAACCTGGGAAGTCCGATGACACGAAATGTGAAACCACTCCAATCTTAACATCAAATATGAACTGTCGTACATTATATATATTTTTAAACAAATAGGCTAGTTTAACCTTTAAACTTTGTAAACTATGAAAAGTAATATTCCCCTTTAAACTTTGTAATATTGCATATTACCTCAAAAGATAAGTTTTCAGTATGTAATATACGACGCTTTACAAGCATGATTTGAGGATATACATAATTTTGTAAGTTTAAAGGAAATATATATGCGATCACCCTAAAAATACAACTTAGCCATGGTTACACCGAGGCCATTGTGATCTCATATTTCGTCGTGATTGGTGTTGTTTCTCCTACCTTCACCGTAGTTATGGTATCTACTCCTGATGATAACCAATCAGAATCATTAATATTCAGTGCTATTTGAGCCAAAGAATCACCAACTCTCGAGAATAAATACGAAAAAGGATTATAGATAGAAATATGCTGGAGTGGGAGAGGTGAAATATAAAATAAACATTTTTTTTTAAATTTGCAGTATTAAAAATGCGGATAACATCCGTGAGGCATTTTTTTTTAATTTTTATGTTCCTTCCATTTCCTTCAATTTTAAAAAACTTTGTAACACAATTTCTTAATTTTTTTCTTTCCGTTTCTTTTCTTTTCTCTTCTTAAATGAACTCGGGAACGTAGCATAACTAGTCCGTTGATAATCTGACGGTTAACTTGTCAGTAATCATATTACCTATGAAATACTGATTGGACTTTACCTCGTGAACTCTCATTGATAACTACCATTATTAACATATTTCAGAAAAAATCATCCATCGGTGATAACATAGTTTTCTAGTATTGGTAATATATGAAGACTGCCAAAAAACTAAAGAAACATGTAGATACATGTCCATATATCAATAACTGTATTTTTTTTAAATTGACCAAGTTTGATCGGCTAACCCTAACTCTAGGTTGTTTTTCATGTTGTCATAACACTTAATTATTAGTTTTTTGAACAAAAAAACGTTTCTATTACACAATCTCAAGATAATGTAGTAATCTTTTAAAAATTAAGTTTTATTATCGTGTATCAGAATTCAAACATAATCACACAGCAACTTATTTAATTTTCTTTTGAAAACCAACATCAAGTTTTAAGATTTTTATATTCTCACTTATTACGGGTTCTTGTTTTATAACTGAAAAAAAGTAAATGCAATAAATAACAATTGCTAATATTCTTATATAAAAATTGAGCTAGAACCTCCTAAACGCCACAATTGCAATATCACACAACACCTTGAAAGAAATGTTTGATATCAAATCCATTAGAGTGCATACTAAAAGTATGCTAAACTTAAACAAACATATTATTAATATTTAACAACATTAATGAGCAGATGGAAGAGGAGAGAGTTCATGAAGTTGAGTATTCTCAATCTTTGGTGGACATTTGTAGTAACAATGGCAGATGTCTGCACCTTTGCATTGTCCCGCAGACCGCGTTTCATTATACAACGATTGGCATAAATCGATACATAACATGGGTTGACACGCGGGCATCTTATAATCTTTTTCACAAAGTTGGCTCATAACTAAAACTGTACCTGCAAATTGTTTGGAATACATGCATAAGTACTTCAATAATAATATTTCAATGTTAATCATGAATTAAGGGATGGGCAATTACCTGTGGTCATAAGGACAAGAAGAAATACAGCTACAATTAGTGACTTTGCCATGATAATTAGTTAATTGTTTGTTTTACAATTGCTAACTTATGCAATGAGCTACTTATATAGGGGATGTTGGTTAAAGTTAATTATGGACGTGTTGATTATTTGTAATCAATGGAATAATTGTAGAATATTGAGTTTTTATATTATTTTACAGAACATTCATAGTAATATAAATGTGAATTTGTATCAAATATTTGGCTTTAATAAAATCTCTCTTATAAAGATGGAAATGATTGAATGGTTGCTAATATCAGGCTATTAAATGGATACATTGTTGTTATTTATTCATTAATAATTTGTGTAATGAATTTGAACCATATACATGATCAACTTTTTATTTCATGTGAATTTTAAATGACCAAAATTAACTCGTTTATTGTTTTTTTTGTTGATTGATTTTATATTTTTCTCATAATAACTAACTGTTTTAAAATTTAGAACCTTCTAATAAGGACTCGTATTTGTGGATTTTTTGGTACAAGAAGAGTCCCACAATTTGCTCGTCAAACTGCGTGTGTTTTCTGAACTAAAACACATAGGTTTTTGAGCAATAAACATATCTAGTTGAGGCTTGTGTTGATTTACTTTAAAGAAGATGTTCTTAATAGAATATTAATATTGGGACAACAAATCTAATTAATTACTATGCAATATTTCATCAAATATGATTTTTAGTATTTATCTGATCGATAGAGTTGATTGGTATTTAAAAAAAATACTAGTTTCTAACGAATACAAAAATTTACCAAAATATTAGCTTTTAAATTTGGCAAATTAGATTTTTATAATCCAAATTATGATAAATTAGTTGATAATAATTCACACTATCAAATTAAAATATAATAATCTCAATCTTCACTTTTGTTATCAATAACAATTCTAGTACATAATTTATATTGATTTACACTTGACTTTCACTTGTTTTTTTATTAAATTTCTATTAAGATTATCATTGGTAACAAAACTAAAAGTTAGGATTATTATGGACTTATTTTATAGTATGTATTATTATCGCCAATAGATTATAGTTTAGATTATTAAATTCAATTTGCCTTTTAAATTAAAATACATCATGTGTAAAGAACTAGAATAATTTTTATGAAAATGAAGGTGTGAAATTCGTAGCTAACACAAATCATAGAAAACTATCATGACATTTCAGTTGGTAGTTAACTACCTGACGGATACAATTGCTTTCAGTCATGTTGTTATATCAGTGAAGAAACATCTCTAACATCAATAACTTAATTGTCACTTGTCATCAGTTGCTATTGATTTCATTTGCTACTTATGATTATCTAGTTTCGTTTCTATGTATCAAATTCTCATTGATACTAGCATATTAGTGGCTACTTGATGGTTGCAAATTAGGGGTGTGTTTTTTACCCGAACTCGAAAATTAAACCCGAACAAAATCAACCCTAACCTAATTAAGAACTAACCCGAGCAACCCAACCCGATTATTACACTAACCCGAACCTGATTTTTATAAATGGTTTGGTCTTTGGGTTGAGTTTGTAAGATTCGGGTCAACCCGATTAACCCGAATATTAGTTTTTAAAAAATTCCAAGATTT
>BJCM01152832.1:0-12877 GCA_018326385.1 Flaveria bidentis | reverse complement strand
CAACGGAAGATTGAGAGTGAGCCATATTGAGATTTGAGAGTAAACGAGAGTATTGTTTGCGTTTTTTGCGTATGTTTTTTTGTGTTTGAAACTTGTGTACCTTACCATATCAACCCACACCTATTTATACTTATTTTAGAGTCAAAAACAACAAAAAAAACGGTCAAATTTGGTCCCCAACGGCTATATAGCCATTAAAAACGGCTACTTAAAAAAAAAAACGGTCGAAACCGGGTCCAACCCGGGTTCAACCAGTTCGGGTCCGGTTCTTGAAAAATCCAGCAAACCCCAAACCGGGTACAACCCCCCGGTTTTTTCCGGGTACAAACCGGGTACACCCGGTATCGGGTTGTACCCGGAACCGGGTCCGGGTCGGGTATGGACCCGGTTTTTTTGTGCAAGTCTATTCCACCCCACCACTAACTTTGGGCTCACACTTGACTAGTAGAACAAACAGCCCAACCCAATAAACCCTCTTGATGCTCATTCAACACCGAATATTCTCGTTTACCCTCACAAAGAAAACAGATCTACAAAGGCTATCGCTATATTAGGGTTTTAGAGGTGCATCCGCCGCTCACTTTATATCTAGAGACCTCAGGCACTGAGAGCTGCTGCTATCGTCTCACTGCCGATTTCTCTCGTTTTCGTGTTGGTAATCTCTTCTCGATCTCTATCATCATCGATCATTTCATCGATCTTCATTATTTTCTGATCGATCTTCATTATTTTCTGATCGATCTTCATATTATCGCTGATTCCTACGCTTTGATTGTTGTTTTTGTTGTTCGATAGCGAGTGTTATTGTCTGTTGTGAGTGATTGTTTGTGTGTCTCGCGTTACTTCGTGATTTCATGCGTAGTTGATTTTATATTCTTCAAACCGTTTTCACATATAAACAAGCTGCGTGAGTTGTGAATCAGTTGTTAGTGTACAGTTATTTACGAAGTTTGCTATCTTGTGAGTTACAAAGTGTGATATTAATGGTCTTGTTCAATTAGTTATTTTGAAATGATACCTACTAAATAGGAGTTTCTCTCCTGCTTATTGTATATGTGATATTTGTCATGTTTTCTATTCGTGTAGATGTGTTTGTTAAGTATGATGATTATGAGTTTGTTCAATCAGTTATTCTGAAATGGTACCTGCTGAAATGGAGTTTCTCATTTGCTTTTTATATATGTATTCATGTTGAAGAATTCTCATGCTGTCTATTCGGGCAGATGTTTTGGTTTCTTTACTACCTTGTTGGTTTAGTTGACAAATATTTGAATACTGTTTGTGTTTTGATTTTAGTTTTTGCTGGTAAAGTAACATGTTTGTGACGTATTTGCAGTGCAGCATGTTTTTGGTGTTGAAGTGATTTTGGCTAAGTTTTTCCATCTGTATATTTCTGCAGGATTTTGTTAGAAGCTATTCTGAGTGTGCTCTAAAAACCAGGCAAAATGGTAAGTTTTACTTATATATTGTAGTTGTATTTTTCTGATGTGCGGTTACCAAGGAAATTAACCATTCAACCTTTTTTTGCCATCTCAACAGGTGAAGTTTACCGCGGAAGAGCTTCGGAGGATTATGGACTATAAGCATAACATTCGTAATATGTCTGTGATTGCGCATGTTGACCATGGTACTGCATCTGCTCAAGTTTATTCTCTTATACTATGGTCTTTAATTTTCTTCTTATATTATTGGTTATCTATTTGGGCCATCTCTTTTAAAACTTTCATAGGAGATTTAGTCAGTGATCTGGCAGGCGGAGCTGCACTTGGAACTTTTTTTTTCAACAAAAAAAATAATTTATTTGGCCAAAGCAGTATAGATTATCTGTTTGAATATTTTTTCATGCGTATCTAGTCTTTTTTTTCTTTGACAACCTAATCTTTGTTTGCTAATTATTTCTGTTTCTTTTGTAATTTTAACAGGGAAATCCACCTTGACTGATTCTCTTGTGGCTGCTGCTGGTATTATTGCCCAAGAAGTTGCTGGTGATGTTCGTATGACTGATACCCGTGCTGATGAAGCAGAACGTGGTATCACAATCAAATCCACTGGTATCTCCCTTTACTATGAGATGACCGCTGATGCTTTAAAGAGCTTCAAGGGAGAAAGAAACGGGAATGAGTACCTGATTAATCTTATCGATTCACCTGGGCACGTTGACTTTTCTTCTGAAGTTACTGCTGCACTACGTATCACTGATGGTGCCCTGGTGGTGGTTGATTGTATTGAAGGTGTTTGTGTGCAAACAGAGACTGTTCTTAGGCAAGCTCTTGGAGAAAGAATCCGGCCTGTTTTAACTGTCAACAAGATGGACAGGTGTTTTCTTGAGCTCCAGGTTGACGGTGAAGAAGCATATCAAACCTTTCAAAGGGTTATTGAAAATGCTAATGTCATCATGGCAACCTATGAGGACCCACTTCTTGGTGATGTCATGGTTTATCCTGAGAAAGGTACTGTTGCTTTTTCAGCTGGGCTCCATGGTTGGGCTTTTACTCTGACCAACTTTGCAAAGATGTATGCCTCCAAATTCGGTGTTGATGAATCTAAAATGATGGAAAGACTTTGGGGAGAGAACTACTTTGACCCGAAAACCAAAAAGTGGACCACAAAGAGCACCGGCTCTCCATCTTGCAAACGTGGGTTTGTTCAGTTCTGTTATGAGCCAATCAAGCAGATTATTAACACCTGCATGAACGATCAAAAAGATCAGTTGTGGCCTATGTTGGCTAAGCTCGGTGTCACCATGAAATCCGAAGAGAAAGAGTTGATGGGTAAGGCATTGATGAAGCGTGTTATGCAGAACTGGCTTCCAGCTGCTACTGCTTTACTTGAAATGATGATCTTTCATCTGCCTTCACCTCACACTGCCCAAAAATACCGTGTTGAGAATCTGTATGAGGGTCCGTTGGACGATCAATATGCTAATGCTATTAGAAACTGTGACCCAGATGGTCCTCTCATGCTTTATGTTTCTAAGATGATTCCCGCTTCTGATAAAGGAAGATTCTTTGCATTTGGTCGTGTTTTTGCTGGTAAGGTTTCTACTGGTTTGAAAGTTAGGATCATGGGTCCAAATTATGTCCCTGGCGAAAAGAAAGATTTGTACGTCAAGAGTGTTCAGAGGACTGTCATCTGGATGGGAAAGAAGCAAGAAACTGTTGAAGATGTGCCATGTGGTAACACAGTGGCTATGGTTGGTTTGGATCAATTTATCACCAAAAACGCAACATTGACAAATGAAAAGGAGGTTGATGCTCACCCGATTAGAGCCATGAAGTTTTCTGTTTCCCCTGTGGTGCGTGTTGCGGTTCAGTGTAAGGTTGCATCTGATCTTCCCAAGCTTGTCGAAGGTCTTAAACGTCTGGCTAAATCTGACCCTATGGTTGTTTGTACCATTGAGGAGTCTGGTGAGCACATCATTGCTGGTGCTGGTGAGCTGCATCTTGAAATCTGTTTGAAGGACTTGCAAGATGATTTCATGGGTGGTGCTGAAATCGTTGTCTCTGACCCGGTTGTGTCGTTCCGTGAAACCGTCTTGGAGAAATCATCCCGAACCGTGATGAGCAAGTCCCCAAATAAGCACAACCGTCTCTACATGGAAGCTAGGCCCCTGGAAGATGGTCTTCCCGAGGCGATTGACGAAGGAAGGATTGGCCCACGTGATGACCCCAAGATTCGTGGAAAGATCTTGTCCGAAGAGTTTGGTTGGGACAAGGATTTGGCTAAAAAGATCTGGTGTTTTGGCCCTGAAACAACTGGTCCCAACATGGTTGTTGATATGTGCAAGGGAGTTCAATATCTTAATGAAATCAAGGATTCAGTGGTTGCTGGGTTCCAGTGGGCTTCCAAGGAAGGTGCTTTGGCTGAGGAGAACATGAGAGGTATTTGCTTTGAAGTGTGTGATGTTGTTCTCCATGCTGATGCCATTCACAGAGGTGGTGGTCAAGTCATTCCAACCGCTAGGAGAGTCATATACGCTGCCCAGCTCACCGCCAAGCCACGTCTACTTGAACCTGTTTACTTGGTTGAAATTCAAGCACCAGAGCAAGCTTTGGGTGGAATCTACAGTGTGCTTAATCAAAGGCGTGGACATGTGTTTGAAGAAATGCAGAGGCCGGGTACCCCTCTCTACAACATTAAGGCGTATCTCCCTGTTGTGGAATCCTTCGGGTTTTCTGGTGCTTTGAGAGCAGCTACTTCAGGTCAAGCTTTCCCTCAATGTGTGTTTGATCATTGGGACATGATGGGATCAGACCCATTGGAAGCTGGGTCCCAGGCCAGCACACTTGTGACCCAGATCCGTAAGAGGAAGGGTTTGAAGGAGCAGATGACACCACTATCTGAGTTTGAGGATAAGCTGTGAGCGGTGAAGACGCTGGCTGAGATACCATCAATTGTTATCATCTGGGTTTTTTTTTTCCGTTTATCATATTTTCTATAATGTTTTTTAGCAATGTTGGATTTACTGTTTTATGTTTTATTGTTGTGAGACAAAAACGATGATGCTGTTGGTTTGTCATTTTTGTTTTAATATTTTAAATTGTTTCGATCTTATCCTGGCGTTCTGGTTTGCGTATGCCGTCGCATGCAGATCGGTGAACTATGTGATTTTTTTCTACCAGTGATTCTTTTTTTGCAGTGTTTGTTGGAGAGGACTTGTCTTCTTTCTACCACATTTCAAAGTAAGTAATCTTTTTGAGGTATGTCTTTTGATTATTCTTGTTTTACTTGCTGAGGGTTGTTTTTTTAACAAAAACATGCTTGAAACATACTGTTCTATTTTGGTTAGATGACATAAACTGTTAATTGCCACATAATTTGAACTGTAACATCTCATCTTGAAGCGAGAATGCTTGTTATGAGAAACAAGATGATGTGTTACGTCATGGAATCTAAGGCTAATAAATTCTAATACTTGTTGGATTCCAAAATATTTTTGTTAAACCTTCACTGCTACAACTATGAAAAGAAACGTTTAGCAAACGTGTAACAAATGACATGATACAAGTCTCATCATGAATCTATGTACATTTTGTTTTTTTGAAAGGTGGCATTTCATTAAACAAAGGAACCTTAGCAAGATGCTTGAAAACCCAAACATTTTTAGAAAGACTATGTTTGACGGCATATTATTATACTATGAACAGATGACTTATGTTAATGTGGAGAAAATTGGAAACCGATACAAATGAAATGTAGGGAAATTGTTGATATAGTTGATACAACGTCATTATAGCATCCAATGAAATTAGAACAAAACAAGATGACTACAAATGATATGTGTTGATGGCATATTTTTCTTGCACTTATTGTGTAACCATATTTTAAACTCTAGACCACTCTATCATGTCTTCCTGGTAATGGATAACCTGACATATGCCGAAACATATTGCACAGTGAGCTAATAACACGTGAAAAACCTGGCATGCCAAAACATAAGAACACGTGAAAAAATATCAAGAAGCTGAACGACAACTAATCTAAAACATGTTAGTGTTAACATAATAGCAAATCATATTTAAGAACTAACGAAACAAAGAGGTCATAATTTATCAAATAATACATAAGACCGAATATAACCAAACATAAATTGTTATGTAGGATCAAACCATTGCTTCTAAATCAAAATGATCAGGCAATTACTCCATTAGGGTAGTTCTTACAACTCTACTGCATATTCTTGCAATCTTGCTCTTATGATTCATTTATCATTATTCATTACTATTGTAAATGTTTGGCCCATCTGCCATGACATCTCTTCTTCTGGGCTGACACATCCTTCATCTATTGGGCCATTTTACTTCTCCACTAGACAACCCATAAACATAAGCAATAACTCAATTGGGCCTTGTACTCATTCGTTTGAAATGTATGCTTAACAAGTTGATTTGTGGATTCCAGACTCCGGTACTATTGTACACATGATATCTAATTCATCACTTCTATGTCATCTTATACTTTTAACATGTATTGGATTTAGTTGTTGTTACTAAAACTATGCCTCTTTATTGGTAATGTTCAGTCTTATGCAAAATCTACTTTTCTATTACGATATTACTCAACTTTTACTTGATTATCCCATATGTTTTATGTTTTCATGTCAGGTACTATTGATATAACATTAATCGGGCAAGTTATCTATCTCGTGCAACCTAAACAACGCTAGCTGTATAATTGTATTCACTCACACCTAGTACATCGCCCTCATCTCAAAATATGTGTCCATTAGACTATGGTTTTTCAGCACATTTTCTTTTAAGGTATGTCAAATAATTTATTGAATAATGCTTGCGATACGTGGAAATTTACTAGAATTTATTTTTCGTTGTCTACAACTCGTGTAACCATTACATTACTTATTATTTGTTGTGGGATTTAACGTTCATCTCCTTGCACATATTGTTCATGTTATCAATACACTTGTAGATAAGTACAATCGTTTTACTTTTATATATCCTATGCTCTTGATTTCTTCCACAACCTAAAATCTCATGTTCAAAACCTTTCTTTTTTCATGACCATAAAAAATCTTTGATATGATGGCTCACGTAAACTGAGTCAAAAATAAATGCGTCAGTTTCTCTCAAATTTAGGTCACTTCTATTTTATCTTTTCTCCGTATATATCTAAACAAAATAGGGTTGGTCAATGAGACTGCCCTCTCTTAATATTCCATGTTCATCTCCCCAACTAATATTAGTATGATGCATATGTCATTATAGGTTTTCTTCATTAACTCACTATACATCTTTAGTCCTTAAACTTATGCCAGCATTTTTTTTGACCATAAGTTATAAACTTTTATTAGTAACCCTATTTAAGTCATTTATTAAATCTTAGCCACAGATGATGCATTAGTTTATTGCATATACATCAATAGTATCAATTACATTAAGTAGTGAATTCTCCCATAAATACTATCAAAAGGTACACAAAATACATCAATAATATCAAATAGGGCGACCTAACAATGCGCGACAAGAAAAATAAATCTAGAGAGTGTTACATTCAAGAAGGAGAGATGCTCATACAAATGGTGAGATGAAACAAGGGAGGAGTGACGTTTTGTGATTGTGTCTTGATTTTCGACGGTTGATAAAAAAAAATCCCCCATAAGACTTGCAACCTAATGTTTCCGGCAAGTAGGAGTGTCGTAAATGAAAGTTTAATTCAACAGCAATGCAATTTTGCTAGGTTTCGAGCTCCTGAATGTCATGGAACTTGTTAAACATCAGTTGGTGCATTGATGATCAGCAACCCCATATGTGGTTTTACACCGGTTCAATTTTCTTTTAGTTATATATATACATACGATGAAATTTCTTTTATACATGTTTGGTAGAACAATATCAATGTGGATGTTAATTAGTGTTGACTTCGGTTTCAATCGAATTATAGACACAACAAAGATATCATCGAGAAAAGCTTACGGAAAGACTATCCTACTGATGCATGTTACAAAAATATCAAATTCAAACCATTTATATATACTAATTACAAAAGTTAGTAAACATAATTTAACTACAACTCATAATCAATAATCAAGTATCAAAATCTATGTGAATATAGATAAGATAAAATTAAGATAAGGATAAATATGTTTGATATACAATAATTACTATCTTTAGTGTGTAATTTTATTTCATTTTTGAATCTGTCTATATTGGTATACATGTTTTGTGTCTTTTTATTTAAAAGTTTGAGATCACTTTAAAAAAATCTTAATAATGAATTAATAACTTATAAGAAATTAATCACATATTATGTTTGTTCGATTATTATACATCTTTTGCACCAAAGTAACGGATTATAATCTTGTATAAGTTACAATAGATACCATATGACTTTTTTGAATGATAAATAGAGTTTGAAAGATAAAATCTAATTCATCTACCCGTGTAAATACATGGTTTCACAAACTACTAACTTCATTCATATACCATGTAATAGAAGTGAAAGTTTAAGTATCATTAGTCAAATTAACAGTAGAGATTATTATCAACTAACATGTAATCTTACATTTGTATTGTTAAAATATAATCCAACTTTAGATTATAACCAAAATTTTCAACATTAGTTTTCACCCTTCAGATTAGTGACTAAAAGTAGAGATAACAGAAGCATAAGAGCTGAATTGTCAAAAGTTTTTACACACAAAGTCAAAGACGGTAATTATAAATTAAATTAAATACTCTTGTTTTTCTAGATTGATTAGATCACCCTTTTCGTCATGATATCCAACTTTAATTTAAAAGTCTATGAATGATATATTCTTGATGCACTAACCACTTGTTAGTCGTAGCTACAAATTTTATACGTGAGATGATCAAACTTTCTAATAAAGAATCATTGGAATAATAATTAAAACGAGTGTAAATAATATTATCAGTGACCTGGTTATAGAAAAGTTTTTATTTTTGATAATGGTGGTATGTGTATTCGATTCTTTTTGGATGTTAAAATTGAAATCAAAATTACGCAAAACTAAAAGGTTGTTCATTATGCAACCATTTTAAATTGTTTGAAAAACAATACGATGTTGGAAGATTAAAGAGAAAATATTAAGATGGTTTGGTCATGTAAAGAATAGAAAAACAACGATGTAGGTTATAGTAGTAGAGGCCATACGTGTCAAGGGGCAAAAAAGTAAAGTTTTGTCCAAACCCACTTATGAGGAGATCAGGAGAAGATTAAACAAACAAAACAGAATATCACAATTGCCAAACAAATGTAAAACAAATGATCCATTGTTTTCGAATTATTATCACAATTCGAACACAAAACAGAAGGGATGGCTATGTCTTTTAGATCTAAATTCACCCATGTAGGAGCATATTAATCAAAATTCTCCAAACACATATATTCACTTTCCTTGGAACAAACTAACATTTCTAACCCCTTTAACTGAAAATTCATCTTACCCGTTCAACGAATACACCCAACGGTCCAAATGAACTTGATTTAATAAATCCATGATCAAAAGGTCAAGTTGTGCTTGTTTTATGCTTGACCAGATGGGATGACGCCATTGCCAACTCTTCCGACCTACTCGATTACTCACCAAACTACATTTATCAACTTCGAGAGCAAATTACTGAGGAAACTTTTGAGCCAATAGTACCTCCCTCAAACACAAAATCTAACCGAAATGAAGAACCAATACCAATCCCTTCTTTCTCTTTGAAGTGATAATTTTGTTTCATGCCACCCAATGTAACTTTATGCCATATTTCAAATTACCCGCTAAACCGAAGACGTTCAAGGATTTTCAAAACTGATAAAGACCGAGCGCTCAAAGAAGCATGTGGTGATTTCTATTTTGACAATCGAACCATGAATTTATCAGTGATGCCCTTCCAAGCACTCTTTGTCACACCCGACCCCTCACGCCAACAATATTGCCCGCTTTGCCCACGAAAATCTCACAGATTTGCTTTTGGTTGCCCGGTTGAAAACTTTTTAGGGAAGTCACCGATCCCTGGATTACTCTCACCTGAGCACGCTTAACTGTAGAGTTCTCTTCTCATCCACAACCAATACACCCAAAACACGTTGTTGATTTTAGAGGCAGGATATTCGTTATGAACCAAAAATCTCTCCCGTCCACGGCCGATATGAGAATATGTAGGGTGTCACAGTCACCCACCGGAATACCCAAATACATAAGGAGAATCTTCCCTAGTAAACACCCTTTAATAAATGCTATCGTAGAAACATGAGGTGGTCCACTCCCAAAGCCATATAAATTTGACTTATGTAATCTTAAACCCGAAGCCATATAAAAATAGGTCAAAACTCACAATTGAATGGACAGAGCAATCACCTACAAAAATTGCTTCATTTGCATAAAACAAGTGAGATAATGGAATCTTGTTATCGCCTGATGATCCGATAATCGAGACTCGATAAAAAATAAGGTAATATATCGGTTTTAACTACCTTTATTGTGTATGGGTAAGTAATGTCGTCTACATAGGAATATATGAAAAGTGTTTAATTAATACGGATCAATTACCTAAAAGACATAAACTTTAAAAGTAAAACTTGAGACTTTGGATGAATTTACTAACACAAGTGTAAAAAGCAATCAACTTTGAAATGAATTTAATAATTAATAAGAAAACAATCACTTACCGGTTTCAAATTCTTCAAGATCAACGGTAATTAAGTGTAACTTAGGGTTGCATAAACACGACTCAAGATCTTTGCTTTTGATTGAAATGATAACCAAGTAACAATATTTTAAGATTCGTTCACTCACGAAGTTATAAATTCACCTATATCAAGTTATATACTTTTCTCAATGAGCTAATGATGCAATGAAAATGAAAATTGATGATAAAACAAATAACTTTCTTTATAAACAAATTGTTTAACTCAATCAAAACATGCAATTACATTTAATCACAAAGTGTTCAACATAAAATCCTAAACATGACTAACCGTCTCCCTTGGCAATACCTATTCACCCGCAATAACAATTAAAGTACCTTTTTTTATTAACATTTACTTTTTAGGTTGTTGCATATTGATTAGAACATGAGCAATCTACTGCATCACATAAGTTTATAGGGTAAAAGCACTCCATCTGCTTGTCAAGAATTGCACTGTTTTATGTTGAGGGATATTCATAAAAGACCCTGTTTAATCTTTGATGTTTAGTTGGATTTGATTGTTTATGTTAATTGCAATTTGAAACTATGAACTATCTAATTTTTTTGTAGAATGTCTTCTCGCAAAGAGTCAAATGGAATCGCGGGTCCTAATGTTGAGCTAAGTGATGGTGAGATTATGGAGTTAGTTGATGAATTGAAAAGTAACAACAACACAACTAAAGATGGTGCAAAAAAGGGTAAGCAAAAGAATAGTTCTGAAATGCATAAATATTTGTAGACATTAAAGGTATATACAAAGGGAAAATTGTAAAAAAAAACAATGCATCCATTGCAAGCATAGCTACGTAGCACATACCTCGGGTACAATATCAAGTATTAAGAGACATATCAATGAGTATGCATTATTCCAAAGATCGAAAGACAATAATAAGGGTTTCATTAATTTTGAGTCAAGTGCCAGTGATAACAATAAGGTTTTCATGAGTTTTGATTCAAAATGGGGTTATAATTCAATGAAATGTAGGGAGATTATTGCAAAAATGATCATAACTCATGAGTTACCTTTTTTAATTGTAAAATATCATTGTTTTAATTAGTTAATAAAGTATAACAAGAGATTGTGTCAAAGTGGTGGATGTAGAAAAAGAAAGATAAGAAATTTTTTGAAAAAGTTGATATTATATCACTTACAAGTGATTCTTGAACCTCAAACCAAACTGTTGGGTACATGTGTTTAACGGCTCACTTCATTTATTCTTATTAGAAAATTCAAAAATGCATAATTGGTTTTAATAAACTTGCACACCCATAATGATGAGGTCATATCAAATGGTATCTTAGAATGCCTTATTAAATGGGGCATTCAAGACAAGATAGCCACAATTACCCTAGACAATGCATCCAACAATAATAGGGCGGCCACTATTTTAATGTACATCATACCCGACTTCAAACTTGTTTCTTACTAAGATAAACAAAGTAAATAAAAAGATATATAATAATTTCATATCAGATGATACTTTCTTAGCTAGCATGAGTGTACCTATGTATGGAAAATTTGAGAAATATTGTGGGGAAATTAGAGTACTTATGTCTTTTAGATCCTCGTTTTAAGTTGATGTCCGTTAAGTGGACTTTTGAGAGGAGGTATTCAAAGGATAAATGTGATAGACAAGTAAAAGATCTGACTAGTAAGTTAAAATCCCTTTTTCAAAAGTATTTTAACTCGTTTAAAGCATCCAAGGCTGCCAAAAATAATTCAACATCTTCTAACAATCAAGCAATACATGGAGATGATTTTATTACTTTCCTAAAATCTAGGCCGTTGAGAATTTACAAAAAACAAAACTTGAGGTGTACTTAAAAGGGCCTAATTATACTTGTTTAGAGTCATAGTTTGATTTGTTGACATGGTGGATTCAATATTCAACTAAGTTTTCTGTTTTAAGATAACAAAGGATATTTTTGGCATTCCAGTTAGTTATATTTTTAGTCATAAATTATAGTAATTTGAGCATATATTTTACATTAGTTGCATGCATTTTTCAATTATTTTATATAATAGTACTTTTGTGGAATGGAATCTACTTTGGTGTGTTTTGGTTTGTTTTGTAGGTGCATTCAATTGAGAGATAAAAAAGAATTAAAAGAAAATATTTATTAAATAGAATCTTGAATTTTAAAGAGTACAGGAAAATTCCTAAAGTTTTGGAATTTTTATTGAATATGATTATGTTCAGATTTTTTTTGAAGATAAAGAATAATAAATCCTAAAAAGGTGGATCTGGAACTTAAAGGAGAAGAATAAATAGAAGAAGGCTGAAAAAAAAGGATCTTGGGAGTATCTTGAAAGGATTTCATTGAAAAATCAAGTTCATCAAGCAAGAAGAGCTGTAGTATTTTAGGTTCTTTTTGTTGGTTTTTGATTCGTAAGTTTTATTTTATTTTAGTTATGATTGATCTAGTCGTCATGTCTGTAACATCTCGTATTTTTGTTAACTAAAAGTTAATTTCGTTTATTCTCATATGGATCATTGTTGTCATGTATAAAACTTATGGATTATTCATGTTTATTTCTTTATTGTCCTTAATTTTTTTATTATTAATTTATTATACAAAAGTGATAATAAAGACAAAGATTGTAATAATAATAACACTAATAATAACAATAATAATAATAATAATAATAATAATAATAATAATAATATCATTAATAATAATAATAATAACTATAATACTAGTATTATTACTAATGATAATAA
>BJCM01152829.1:0-11660 GCA_018326385.1 Flaveria bidentis | reverse complement strand
ACCTATTTTACTACAGATTTAGGTTCCATAGTTTTAGCTTCAATTGATTCAGTGATTGAGACAGACTCAAGCACGACAGTGTAGTTGTCATTGTATGGTGGAGGACATGAATTATACCCAATCCCTGACATGTCCTTTGGATCCTTTTGGGAATCCAGCATCTCTTGTAGCTTGACTGAAGACATTTGAAACTTTTCAAGTTTCACTTCAGTCATTGAGTGTTGAGCCTTAGACTGAGCTAACTTTTTTCAGTAAGTAGCTTATTCTCAGCTGCAAGAGAGTACTTTTCACCATGTAATTTTTCTATGTCAGAAATGAGAGATTTGATTTTGATTTCAAAGCTTTTTATTTCTCTCTTCAGCATTTCTGACTTTACTTTTTCCTCTTTGATTTTATCAGCCAATTTATGATTATGTTCCCTATACCCTAGCAATTCTTTAATGCATTTTTCACTACAAAGGTTAGATTTTACCTCAGTAGGCATTGGAGATGGTCCATCGTTGATGTGAGCCTAAAGAGCATGGTTTTGGAATTGAGGCTTGACTTCCTCAGCATACACACTCCAGTCACATACTCCATCTTTCTTGATTACAAGGGCACTGGCAGAAGGCTGACTGCTTGCATGTGCTTGGTTTGTCAGTTGTGGTTGATTCTGGTAAGTTTGTTGATGATGAGAATAATGATACTGTTGTTATTGGTTGTTGGTGTGATAGATTGAGTTTGGCTGTGATGATGATTGGCCTGGAGAGTTCCTTTGATTGTTGTTTCTTTTGGGTGCATTACACTCTCTCGAGAAATGGCCAGCCATGCCATAGTTGAAGCATTTCACCTTGGATTTATCATATCCATGTTTTGTGTTCTCATTTAGGCTCAACTTTCTTCCTTTTCTGAAGAATTTCTTTTCTCTCATGGCAATCATTGCCATTTGCCAATGTACATCCATTTCCTCAACATCATCAAGATCCATTTCCTCCATATCTTCTTAATTAGATGAGTAGAAGTGAGTCTTCCACCCAGGTAGGATTCAAAGCTTGCAACAAAGGCATTGTAAGTTGCCTTTTGTTCTTCTGATCTTGAGTCTTCAGGAGAGGTTTGAGGAGAAGTAGGGACTTTAGGTGCTTGTGATGAGGTTGATGGATGATTAATTGGTGGAGTTGCAATGAACCCAGTGTTGTTCATTTGATCTCTTGAAAAGATAATGTCATCTTCGTCAGTGATGAAGGCATTTTTCACAGAATGAGATTCTGATGGAAATTTTTAAGCTTCAAACACTCTTGCTCCACCAAGATTTCTGCTTCTTTCATCAAGTTCGAAAGCTTCAATTTTGGCTATCATAAAGTCTAAGGTGGTGCTCTCAAGGTCAAGAGTGTTTTTCAGCATGGTTACATTTTGTTTCCAACTTTTAGGTAGACTGTGAAGCATTTTCTTGTTCAATTCTTTGATGTTGTAAGTGACTCCCATAATTTCCAAGTCATTTACCAACTGTACCAATCTATGCAGTTGTTTAGATATTGATTCTCCCTTGGTGTGGTGAAATGTTAGATACTGATTTACTAGTTTGTCTTTGTTGATCTCAGCCACCTCACTGCTTCCTTCACATATGATTTTTAGTGCATCCCAAACAACCTTAGCAGTTACATACTTTTCCAGTCTTTTCAGCACATCCATCTTGAGTGCTTGAGTCAAAAATGAGTATGTTTTGAGGTCAATCTTGATTTTCTTATAGTCTTCTTCATCAAGGGTTAAGTCTTCAATGGGTATTCTAGCCGTCTTGTAGATTGCAACTTGATCTGCTGACAGAGTAACAGGGATATATGTACCCTTGTATATTGAAATCCAGAAATCAGGATCAACACGTGTGATATAATTTCTGAACCTTATTCTCCACTGTTTAAACTCAGATTTGTGTTTAAGCATATGAGGTTTAGGTGTATGACATAATTCTGAGTAATTGTTAGAATCCATTTTTACTTGTGTAAATATAGATTTAATTGCTTTTAAGATTGAGTGTGATTGATAAGTTCTGAATAAGGTCTGTAGTGATTGATAAGTTCAACTTATGACATCAGTTCTTTCTTGGTTCAGAATACATTCTGTAATGATTTTCTTGCTTGTTGATAGGAGTATTCTTGTTGTTTACTAAGTAAAGATGATGAAATCCACTACTAGCAACTTGATTATCAAATCAATTGAGTTCTATTCAGTCTATGCGCAGATCTGAAACAGAACCGAGAGTCAAAGCTCTCATACCAATTGATTGGGGTTGAGTAAGATTGATATTTTTACTGAGAATCGAATATGATAATCAAGTCAATGATTGAGTGGCGGAAACAAACAATCAAAGAACATTCAATGCAATATAATACTCATAAATGCTTCTGTATTTGTATATATCAAAGTTGATTTATAGAGAATAATTAAAACAAAAATTTTCTATCTATTAGTCGTCACCTCAGTACGAGGTTATCTATTCTATTTATAGGCAGACAAGATGCCTTTACAAAATGACTAACTACCCCTAAACTATTACATCAGAAACTAGTCTAGTCTTGATCCGCATCTCTACTTGTTCATCCGCATTAACAAATGCGGATGAGATAATCTTGATCAGTATTTCTTCACTTGATCATCTGCATTAGTATATTGGTCATCCGCATTGGTTAGTGCGGATGAACAAATACTTATGTGCATTTGGTCGGTCATCCGCATTTGTCAATGCTGATAAGCAAATTCTTGTCCGCATCTTCTTTTGTTCTTTCGCATTAGTCAACGCGGAAGAGTAATACACCTGTCCGCATCAATGTTATGTCTTCCGCATTAACTAATGCGGAAGATAACACTTGTTCTTTTCCTTAGCAGATTTTCATACGCATTTCTTCTTGGACTTGTGGGATTCTAGTTGAGCAATCATCAATTCACATATTTAGTTGGCATGTATGATCCTTTCAGGGTGCAACAACACCGGTATCACACACTTCCCCACAAAGAAAATTTTTCCAACATGTAGAAGGTAGATCCTGCTACAATTGTGGAAAGAAAGGACACATCGCTTCCAATTGTCCTTATTATCAGACAACAAGAAAGAAAATTGAACTTTATGATACTAAACAAATTTCTTCTAAAAGGAGTTCTATTACTCCACCAAAAAGAAGTAATGAACCTAAAGTTCAAACCGTATGCCAGTCGTCTCTTTATCACAAATAGGCCTTACACAAGACTGGCTTATGGAAAGAAAATTCAAGTACAGTATCTGATACTAAGAATTCTAAGAAGAACGATATGCCCTCACCCTCTAATGGACAGTGGGTTGAGTTCATGATGTGTGATTACTTTGGGTCACCCAAGCCAGTTAAGGCTTGGGTCCCAAACCTCAGCTTATAATTTCCTCTGAATGTGCAGGGTCTCCGTTACAACGCTATCACAAACACCTAGATTGTTGATAGTGGGGCGTCTACACACATGACAGGGAACTTGTCTCTCCTTTTAAATGTCAAACAAATTAAAGGGGGACATGTCTCATTTGCTGGAAATAAAAGAGGATACATCACTACTCAAGTCGAAGTGGGAAATCAGAATGTCAAATTTGACAAGGTCAACTACATTCAACAATTACAAAATAACTTGCTTTATGTATCCTAGTTCTGTGACAAAGGATTCAAGGTTGTTTTGGACAACAAGAAGTGCTATGTGTTGAAGAAGGATTACATTATCCCGGAACACCAAATCCTAATGTTAGCTTCAAGATATAATGACTTATATATCTTGGATCTAACAAAGGTCTCCACAACTAATCATAAAGTACAATGCTTCTTGTCAAAGGCAACTAAAAAGGACTCAATCTCATGGCATAGGAGAATGGGACACATAAATCAACGGAAGATGAATCATCTGATTCATAATAATTTAGTAAATGTAGTTAATGTTTAGAATTTTCAACTTCTGGATTTTTGTGTAGCGTGTAATAAAGGCAAACAGACCAAGAAGTCTCACAAGGAAAAGAAAGTAAATTCTATTGAATTGCCTCTCAAACTTCTACATATGGATCTGTTTGGTCTTGTGAGCACCAAGAGCATCGCTGGTGATCTATAATGTTATGTAGTCACTGATGACTACTCCAAATTCTTTTGGGTAATGTTTCTGAAATCCAAATCATAAACATTTGAATCGTTCAAATAACTGGTGACCACATTGGAATCTCTCTACAAGCTAAAAGTACGTCAGATTCGCTCAAACAACGGCTCGGAGTTCAAGAACTAGTGGATGGAGGATTCTAAAAAGAGAAAGGAATTGTACATCAGTTCACATCTGCCTACACTCCACAAATGAGCGGAGTTGCTGAACGGAAGAACATGAGCTTAATAGAGATAGCTCAAACGATGATAGCTGACTCAAAACTGCCCATCCAATTTTGGAATGAGGAAGTTTCCAATGCATGTTACACCCAAAATCGAGTCCTGGTGGTCAAACGTCATGGTAAAACGTGTTACAAGTTGCTCTAATGATGTAAACCTAATCCAGAGTATCTTGAAACATATGGCGCACCATCTACGCTGCTAAAAAAATATGATTTAGGGAAATTCAGTGATAAGGATGAAGAAGGAATCTTTCTAGGATACAACATACCGAATAAGAGAGTTTACAACAACTCAACGGGTCAAGTAGAAGTTTGGTGCAACGTTGACGTTCAGAGATACACCACCCCTCTTGCTGGAAAAGGACCACATTCTTCTTCGATTATGATGAATTCTTTAAATCCTTCAACATCTTTCACTCCCCTCCTAATGATGAGTTATCAACCAAAATGATGTACGATGTCTTAAGCACACCGTCACCAGACTCGACAACATCAGGTTCACCAGGTGAGTCTTCTAGTCAATCAGGGGAGCACTGAAGGTAAGTGACTCTTCCTTTGACGATGAAGAAATGGAAAATGTTCAGGTGGAACAGGACG
Organism: Flaveria bidentis; assembly: GCA_018326385.1. Classification (NCBI taxonomy): domain Eukaryota; kingdom Viridiplantae; phylum Streptophyta; class Magnoliopsida; order Asterales; family Asteraceae; genus Flaveria; species Flaveria bidentis. Next base: position 6,709 of record BJCM01152829.1, on the reverse strand, counting down.
AACAAGTTCCTGCTACTGAAAGTACACACGCATCAGATGTTGATGCCTTGACACTTCGGAACCTCACACTCCAACGGCTGTTATGATCGTGTACTTGACGAATACTAACAGATTTACGCCTATACCGAATGAAATAGTGCAGAATCCTATTTGATTGGCGATCAAATCCGTGAGAACGCACGTAGAATCAATTAAAGATTGAATGTAAACGTTATGAACGATTGAGTCACGCAGTTGATCCGTTCGCACGACTGAGGTCTCTGGACGGCTAGGGTACATCTGGGAATTGAAATATTCAAAGTGTCTGATTTTTACCTGATTTAATTGGTATTTATAGGTTAGGGTTTCTCAATCGTGTGACTGGACCATTCGCATGGTTCAGTCGTGCGATTGAGTCATGCGGTTGATCCCTTAGCACGACTGAGTGTTTAGTCATGTGACTGAGCCAATCTCATGTACAATCATACGACTGATCCAGTCTCCTGGTTCATTCGTACGAATGGTTCATTAGCAATAAGTTGTTCATGCGTATGGTCCATTAGCGTGGGCCAATCGCATGAGAACTTCATATGATTAAGTTTGAATATGTTTCATAATCATTAATTGACTTAGATTTATTCAAGCAACCACAACCTATATAGTTAGTTCAATAAGCGTTATTACATATCAAGCAATGAAATATTCAACATTATAAGCACAACCATATATTGTATTTCATTTAGTTCCCGTTCAATTACATAGGTGTAAGTCAATAAAAACATATTACATTAAGTTCAGAAACTAGGGACACATGTATCTACAACGGCTACAGATACTGAACCAGGAATTCAAAATCTGGATTAGGAAGTAGTCGTTCCCACCACTCTCGGATCTCGACTTAATGTATATCATGCTCTGGACAACGTCATAGGGGATGTACAATCGGGAGTACAGACAAGAAATCAGCTATACTCAGCTGATTATGCCTTCGTCATGGAAAAAAACTATCTTCACAATGGTGCTTATCGATGTTTTGTGTCTCAATTTGAGCCAAACTATGTAAGTGGAGCCTTAAACGATGCGGCATGGGAGAATGCCATGCAAGAAGAACTTCTTCAATTCAAGAAATTAGGAGTATGGACACTGGTGGATAAACCAAAAGGCGCTAAGGTCATTGGCACTAAATGGGTATTTAAAAGCAAGAAAGATGACCAAGGGGTCATAATCAGAAACAAGGCTCGTCTTGTAGTTCAAGGATTTTGACAAGTCGAAGTCATAGATTACAATGAAGTGTTTGCACTTGTGGCGAAAATGGAAGAAATCTATATCTTCCTAGCTTACATCTTATATAAAAAAAGATTAAAATTTATCAATTAGATGTGAAGAGTGCCTTCCTTCATGGTGAAATCTGGGATATAGTGTATGTCAGTCAACCTGAAGGACTTGAGGATCCGTATCACTAGGACAGAGTTTACAAGCTGGATAAGACTCTCTACAGGCTCCACCAAGCCCCAAGAGCATGATATGAGAAGCTCTCGACTCATCTTGTGAAACACAACTTTCGTAGAGGACTGATTGACTGCACACTGTTCATCAAAGAAAAGGATGGTGACTTATGGCTAATACAGATTTATGTTGATGACATAATCTTCGATTCCAAAAACGAAGAATTGTGTAAGGAATTTGAAGAAGTAATGAAAGCTGAATTTGAGATGAGTGCCATGGGAGAGATGAAGTTCTTTCTCATGTTACAGGTGGATCAGACACCAAAGGGAATATTTCTACATCAGACCAAGTATGTAGGTGATATCCTAAGTCATTTCGATATGGAGAATGCTTCGGCAGCTGGGACTCCACTTGCCACAAATCACGACCTAGTACCCAACGAAAATGGTGATTTGGTGGATGCCACCATGTACCGAGGAATGATCTGATCTCTCATGTACCTCACAGTCTCACGACCTGATATAATGTACGTGACGTGTCTTTGTTCCAGATATCAGGCAAAATCCAAAGTCAACCATCTCATTGGTGTTAAAAGAATATTTCATTATCTGAAGGGTACTCCAACACTCAGGTTGTGGTATCCTCATGACGATGAATTTGAGGTTACAACGTATAGTGACTCGGATTACGGCAGCTGCAAAATGAACTACAAGTCAACGTTTGTAGGATGTCAAATTTTTATGAGGAGATTAGTCACCTATTAGGCTAAGAAGCAGACGTCGGTTGCAATGTCAACCTGTGAAGTTGAATATGTTGCTATGCAAGTTGTTGTTCGCATATTATTTGGATTCAACAGCAAATGAGGGACTACGGTTTGCAATTCTCTAATACTCCTATTTATGTTGATAATTCTACTGCTATAGCCGTAACAAAAAATCCAGTCCAACATCCTAAAACTAAACACATCGACATTAAGTATCACTTTATACGTGATTGTCTTGAAAAGCATTTAATCGATGTCGTTAATATAAATACGGATTTTCAACACGCTGACCTCTATACAACAGCTTTTGATAAACCTAGGTTTCTATATCTATTAGAGGTTAATGGCATTAAAAAGAAAAGTGATGTGATCATAGAGAATGAAATGCTTAGTCCAACAACTTTTTATGTTTATTTTCTTTTATTTTTCTTATTTTAATTTCCTGTTTCTATAAAATCCAAAAACTCAAAAAAAAATCAGTTTTAGAATCTTTGTGGGAGAATAGGTTAGATTATTATTAAATTAGTTGTTTTTTTATTTACTTAAAATAACGAGGGAGGAGCTCAGCTTATCTAAAAGGAAAGAAAATCAAATCTATGATATTGATTCAACGCATTTGGAAAATGATAGTACACAGGGTCCAAATTAATTGGGACTTCAAAAACTTTAACTGATTAAGATGCAAAATTCAAAGTTTAAGTCTAAAAGGTCTAAGCGAAATAAAAGGAAAAATGATAGTAAAACTAGTAGGCTACCAAGCAACATAAAGAAAGTAGACCTATAGGCTGCCAGTTCATTATATGATATGTCAGTAGATTCAACATAATACACAAGTAGACCTTAATGGTGGTTGCAATTACAAACTAAGTTGTTCACCTACTGCGGGTTCTCATCTTATCCCTGGTTAACACAATCAACGATGTTCCAATGAGGCATGAAGAGCAAAACAAACGATACATATGTGTGCGGAAGACCATAATATATGAGCAAAGCACATGAAAATTGGAAAACAAAATCAAGCTAATAACCTATGTTGTTGGTGCGATATGTGCGAATAGTAAATAATTGCTTGAACAAGAAGATAGGTTGGGTGCCACTCTGCTGTGCGGTGGCACTAACCTGAGGATAAACATAACCTAAATATACTAGAATTCATTGATGTTTGCGCCACTCTGCTCTGCGATGGCACTGACCTGAGGCTTGGCATCTCTTTGAAAGCTCTTAGAATAGTTTCTTCTTGAAATATACAAGTAGACCGCTCAAAAATCTCCCGGGGAATGTTGATTACCATATAACTATGGGATCCACAAATTCTTGTTGAAATAATTAAACCTTAACTAATCACCAATGATTGTCAAAAATCTATGTATGGATTTAAGAGAGCAAGTATACTGACAATCATCGTGAGCAGCAGTTCTTGAAAGTCAAAATCATTGTGTGCATCTTGTGGCTCTAATATGATTTCCTAAAATTGCTATTGATTAATAGTGAAAATAAGGATCAGGCATTAAGATTGGTTATTAAAATATCCTAAGTGATTCTTATTTACCTGTATGATTCCAAAATGAATCGTACCAGAAATGATAAACTGGAATGGAAGTTGTGTTGTCCAGGAAGTAAAATCCATTTGAATTACTCTCACAGGTTTAAAATCCATCACTAATCAAAAATACAAACATATGTCTTAATTTTGTTATTTAAATTCTCTAGCTGCTTTGTTTTTTAAATTTTAGTCATTTAGTTGGTAAAAGTTGGACTAGGCATCGAAATTCAATCTATGAATCACTCACTCAAATGGGCCACGTCTGAGGTGAGTAAAAAGTTCAAAAGTTAAATGAGTCACGTCTGAGGTGACAAATTCGGTTTTAAGTAGAAGGATCACATCTAAGGTGATCAATAGTTTTTAATAATGTCATGTCTGAGATGATCATACATCAAAATGTCTTAATAAGTTGTTAACAAATTAAGTGGTTGAAAGTGAAAAACGTAAAATTCATAAGTCATAGTCATTCGCACGACTGGACTGTAAGTATTGACCAATCGCACGAATGGAGGTGACCGAATGAGTAAGTCGCACGACTGAATGTAACCGACTGAGCCAATCTCATGACTGAGACCCGGTGGCACGAATGAAGCGTGTGAATAGGTCCAGTCGCCCCACTGAAGATAAAATCAATATAAATAGGGCTAAAGTCAGTCGCATATCCTCATCACCCTTCAATCGTTTCCAAATCGCCCGAAAGCACATATACTATTCCAAAATTTGATTGATTCGATTTCTCACCACTATTGTGTTATTGACGTGCATTCTTATCATCTGCAGGTAATGAGTGATTGAAATCGCACAAAATGTGCGGTGTATTTAAACCCTAACAAACCCAATTTGATTAAAATCAAGAAATAAAAAAAACCATGAAATAGACCACCTAAACGTGTATACTGGTTTAAATGAAGGACATACAGTGATAGTTAGGGTTCATGCGAGTCTAAAGAGTCTACACACAACGTTTAACATCAAGTTTTGGCCTAGATTCAGTGTTTGGGTGTCGAACATAGAATTATCCGACTGGACACTCTCAATGAACTTCAATCGCACAATTCAACTGCGGGAATGACTCAATCGGCCGAATGAACAAGGCGTATGAGCACAATAGCCCAATTGAAGTCAGCCGCATGATAAATCGCCCGATTGAAGTCAGCCGCATGCTCAGTCGCCCGATTGAACTCAGCCGCATGCTTAATCGCACGACTGAACTCAGTCGTATAGTTCAATCGCACGATTGAACCTAACTAATTCTAAAACAGTTTAAGGTTGAACAGTTTCTGTTATGGACCAATCTATTGTTTGTGTGTCTTGTGTTATAGAAACATGGCAGAGAGATGGTTAATCAACACCAAGCACAACATTTGTGCTCATCTGGATGCCACCACTAGGAATGCTACTAATTTTACAGGTATCATTGATTTTCTGAGGAGATCTAGGATCTACAGTGCCATATCTACACCATGTACACCGTACCGATCTATAGAGCAGGCCTTCTGGGAAGGTGCATCAATTGACCGATCCATTGAGCCTTACTATATATGCAACACCATTTTTGGGGAAGAGATAGAGGTGACAACAGCAGATATTCGATGTGTTCTGGACCTTGGTGATCATGTTGCTCACCCTACCATGCTACACCCTCTGACTGTTAGGGGATGTTTTCTGAGGATGAAATACTGTGGGGACATCAATGCAGGTATGCTGAACAAAAGCAACCTATGTCCCTAGTTCAAGTACTTTGCACAGTTCATTCTCAATTGCATTACTTTATGGAGGGGTGGATTCGATGATCTCTCTTACAAAATCAAGAATGCCTACATGGCACTAGTACTAAACCACCCCTTCAGCTTCTCCAATATGATATTCACGTACCTGATCAAGAACCTTGAGGCAAAGGGTAAAGAGAGCTTTTGCATGTATCCACGGTTCTTGCAAATGATCAATGATGAGAAGTTCCCCTTACTGTCCAAGGAGAAGGACGATGCTTTGATTTTGGAGGTTATGGATGACACCATTCTAGGGAGGATGAAGGTGTACAGGGGGAAGCAGGTGAAACCCCATGTAAGGAGATTGTTTGGGCATCTAGCTTGGGAGGATTATGTGGTGCCAGCTAGGAGGAAGTGGTGCCACGACGATGGTTATTCTGATGTCGAGCCCATTGCGCTACCATACGATGACTAAAATTATGACGACGACCATGATGCTGGTCAAGGAGGTGATGGTCTGGGTGGACCCGAGCCGGCTCCAATCCACCCTTATTTTCAAATGGATGAGGAGGAGGAGGAGGAGGATCCCCTGGTACGGATGGTGGGAAGCCGGGTCATAGCCACTGAGAGAGGGCTCAGGGGCGGTTGATGGAGGCCAGGGTGAGTGCGGGGATGCCACTACTGCTGATACAGATCCTTTGTATATCCCGGACCAGCCTAGCAGCCAAGGCGGAGCCTTAATCTCTAAGGGCTACAAGAATAAGAGGATGGTTCACCGTTATGACAAAAAGGGTTAGATGCCTAGATTTGCTTTGACCACAACCACCACTGCTACTATAGCCACCACTACTACCACAGCCACCACTACTTCCATAGCCACCACCATATCTACCACATCCACCACAGCTACCACCACCACTACCACACTCCTACCACTACTACCACACTCCCAACCACCACTACTACAGCCAACCTTTTACCATCCACTCATATCCCACCACCCATATTCATAATGATGTGTGAAATGATAGTGTATAAAAGTAAAGGATCAACCACAAAAGTTTTAAATTTATAAAAAGATGGAAATCCTATAAGAACCACACAAAATTGGCAAGTGTACCAATCAAATGTAGTATAGCCTTTAAGGAAGTCCGGATGTCGAACTCAAAGACACGTGAAAACAGATTAAAAACGAGACTCTAATCAAAACTTACTATTTATAGGAACTTTCTCTTTATGGAAACCTGCTAATTATAGAAACTTACTAAA
>BJCM01152828.1:0-12646 GCA_018326385.1 Flaveria bidentis | reverse complement strand
TTTAACATAAGATATGTATAAAATTATATATACTTACTTGTTCAAGAGATAAAACAAATAATACTATTTTTAACTCTGTTATTTAAATAGTTTCATTTTTAAATATTTATTTTAAGATTTTCTTATAAAAATTTATTATTTATAAAAATCTTGTTTATTAAAAACTCAAGTTTTTAGTTATTCTGGTTGTTTTAATAAGTATGCTTTTACAAAATTCCATATTTTTATAATTATTTTAAAAAAGAATTGTTTTTAAATTTTTTGTTTCAAAAGGTTCAATGTTTTAGAAAATATATGAATTTTAATTTTTTCAATAAAATTTATTTTTAAAAACATAGTTTGATTTTAAAAAATATAGATGGGAGAAAAAAATGTATCAATTGACCAAACTAATTTTTATAAAAAGAGAAAAATTGTTTGAGTGTTTAAATTACTTTATTACCCTTTGGAGGGAAAATAAAGTAAAGATGTTTTGAATAATGCCAAATGTAAAAAATATGGTTTAAAAAGATAACAAGTGACAAAAGAAACATTCTTCTATTAGTATATATAAATCTATCTAGAATGACACATGTCAACATTATATTCCTTCTCACCAATTTTTTACGATTCTCTCTCCTTTTAATAATCATATTAATTACTAATAATATTATTTAATTTCATTTGATTAAAATAATTTTTTAATAAATAAATGAATAAATCTTTTTACTAATGTTATTTCTAGAAAAACTATATTCATAAAATAAAAAAAATTATTATAGAATATCGATTTATAATTAATTTTTTTATTTTATTTTTTATTTTTTATTAATCCATATATTACACGGGTTTACTAAATCTAGTGTGTGTATGTGTATATATATATATATGTATATATATATGGTCCGGTTCTTTACAGGACTCCTATAAAAATAAGAACTGCAAGAACTGTTTGTAACCATTGATTATGTTAATCAATGGATGATATTGAAAAGTATAGTCAAGTAATTAACATAATATATTTTAGATGGAAATAAAGATAAAAAGGGTATAAATGTAATAACGGTAATGATTGTTAAGTAATTTTAAGTTTCGTTTTACGTATTTTTAAATTGTGAATGTACAAAACAAATGGTAGAGATAGGTTCGTGGTTTTGTATGTTTCAGATTGGGTTGGGGTTAAAATTGTTGGAAACTAGGGTACTTTTGAAGTGATGTGTAGTCGTTTGAAATGTTGTTCTTTATTGGCGAAATCTACATGTGTTTTAAGAATACTTAATAATTTCTAACATTGTGAATATTAACGGTGTATATTGATCTTGAATGTTACATATGTGTCAAAATGAAAGATGGTGTTCAAAATCCAATGTTTATGTTGGTTGTTCTAATTTTTTTAAAGATGTGGTAACTCAATCTGAAGTGGATTGGAAAAGAAAAAAATGGACGATTATAGGTATACTTTATGTAAGACCCATCAATCATCTTCAACGATTTATACGTATGTGTAAAACTGATGCAAAAACAAATAAAAAGGATCATCATCAAAGTTATGTATTAATGTTTAGATTATGTAATAATGATTATGTAAAACAGATAGATGTGGGATTAATAAAAGGTAAAACATATCAATTTACCTGTCAAAAATGTTTGATAGAGTTAAGTTAACTGACTTTATTAATATTTCTTATCCATAATGTTAGTAGCAAATATAGTATGTGATACATATAATGAGACACATAATTATGAGTATGGACGTAGTTAAGTGGAAAGGAATTATTTTGGTACAAATTCCTTGTGGTGGTGTATATGAAATTTCTTATTCTTGAGAGTGACCAACCAAATGTTCAATAACTACACACTTCTTTTGGTGGCTACTTCAATAAGAAACATCTTCATATTTTGATCCTTGATTTGCTTTATATTATCAACAAAGGAACGAAGGCGATTCGTATCACCCCCAACCTACAGACAATGAATAACAAAATACAAATTTAATACGTACAGAATGACATACAAATAATAAAACAAATCATGCTCAATAAAATGTACCTTCATGATTAACCGGGAAATCATTACCAAAAGCATTTCCTTATTAAAAGTTGAAGAATTATCAATATTCATCGACTACCCATCATGTATACGGTTATTTATATTCTTATAGTAGTTATACAATGGTTGATGTTAGCATTTCCAGAAAAATAAATAAATAGAGCTTTAAACTAATATACGAACACCTCCGAACATAAACAAAAACAAAGATATGATGTATATTTTAGAAAGTTGTTGATACATATATGTACCTAGATCCTGATCTTAATATAATATGTCTTGAATGTCTTGCACTTATGTAATATTGGGTACTTAATGAAATGAGAATATATGATTATGATTTATATTGTTTAATATTTCATTAATGAGTTGTTTAATGCATATTGACTTGATTATATAGGTTTGTGGTTGATTGAATTAATATAAATAACATTATGATGTTTAATACATTCAAACTTAACAACATGAAGTTATCATGTGAATGACCCATGCTAATGGACCATACGCATGAACAACTTCATGCGAATGACTCAGTCGCACGACTGAACCAGGAGACTGGATTAGTCGTATGATTGTCATATAAGAATGGCTCAGTCGCACGACTGAACACTCAGTCGGGCGAATGAACCAACCATATGACTCAATCGCACACAGAAAACTAAGAACAATGACTACGCCCCCTACGATGAAATCGATTCCTGCCTAACTGTCTTAGGGGAATAGGAAGTGGACTCCCTTTGGAGGATGGGGCACGAATGAAAACGACGAAAAGAATCTCCCACACCTTTCTTTGATTTGATTCAAAAAAGTTGGATTGGGGAAAAAAGAGACAGTTGTCCAACAAGGTTTCCCAAGGTTCAGACAAGTTGACTTAGTGAGAGAATACCGTTAGTCAGTAATGTGGGTTGGCTTGGATTACTTAGTGTTGCGCGCCTAGGAGGGCAGCGCGCTTTGGGATGCGGAGGAGCTATTATCGCCCAGTTCCCCTTCTAATGGAAAAATAAAATTCAACGAGGATTTGGTTCATCCGACAGGATGATCAGCCACACTGGGACTGAGACACGGCCCAGACTCCTACGGGAGGCTTTCCCTGATATTGGCAGGACTTACTAGCCCCTAGCTGTTTCAATGTAATGGTTCAGTCGCCCGAATGAGCAACCCTAACCTATAAATACCACTTAATTCGTGGAAAAACGTAAGCATTCAATCCACTTCGACTTCAGACGTACCCTAGCCATCCAGAAGCCTCTAAGTTCGTACTCCAAGTTCATAGAACGCTGTAGATCGATTCCTAATCGATTCTTGAAGTTAGATTCAATACATTATTGTGTCTACGTGCGTTCTCACCGATTGGATCGCCAATCAAATAAGATTCCGCACTATTTGGTTTGGTTTAACACGTTAATCAGTTGGTGTTTCGTTCAAATACCAGATCCTAACAAAAGCTATGTAAAAAACATGTGTACTAGGTTACACATGTTACTTAAATATTATAACAACATTCATTTACATATGTGATAACAAAATACATGATCAACTCATAATGCCAATGATAAACCTGGGGAAAACTAAGTTGGTTAATATATTAAGCTTATTAAGATATATGTAAAACAATCAAACTTTGAAGATATCGAAATATATAATAATCTAACAATGATTAACTGAACAACACAAATACCAGAGCAAATAAAAAAGTTACATCTATTAGAACCATAACATAAGTAATTGAAATACATAATATCTATATTTCTTGACCACTATTTCAACAAGCATCAGATAATCAATCAGATAATCAAACAGACTACACTTCTTTACCTTCTTTATCAATATCAACTTGGTTAACCATATACTCCATTTGGTTTTGGGTAGAAGCACCAATAGTTTTAACAATAATATCAATACCTTTTGCGAGATGACATTTTACTATAGATTGAACGTCATTTAATCATAATTTTGAAGTTGAATATGAGGACCGATGGATTAAGAATCAATGAAAATGATGATAGGATAAATATACTTACCTTTAATTGTGATGATTTCGATTTGATAAAGAAAGAATTTGGTTTTTCAAGTGCAGATTGTTGTTGTACAAATTGTTTGAAGATGAATGATTAATGACAAAATATTCTCTAAAATTTGTTCGTGTTAATAAAGTATAAAATTTGCAACCTCCCTAATAAAAGGGAGTGAAAAAAGGAGCATATCGTATGACCAATGATTTCACGAACAAATATAAGTTTAAAATATAAGTTTTTTTGAGAACACACTAGTACAAAAAAATCATGGAGTAGAGAGACTCTATATCAACATATCGTAGACAGTTTTAAGGTCTATTCTCGTTTATGTCAAGTTGATTAGTATTAATTTGTATTATTATTATTATTATTATTATTATTATTATTATTATTATTATTATTATTAATATTAGGAGTAGTTGTAATATTAATAGGCGTTAGGGTTATTGTTAGGGGTATTGTTTGGGGTGTGTATTGATTAGCTTAGCCTTAGTTGTGCATGGAGTGATTACTCATGATTAAACAAAACAATGTAAACCAATATCCAACCATAATATTACTACCTAACTTAGAATTACTTAAACTGTATCAAGACCCTGAGATATTTCTAGTTTGTACAAGGAACGGTTATCACATATTAAGCAACTGTTAAACAAGTGAGTTACTCTAAATTGTTTTTAAAATAGGATGTGATTGATGTTATGTTAACTGGTAATAGTTATAGAATTGACTTCGAATAATATCTGTGATATATGAAACAATATTATGAAATTGTCATTTTTCACATGTTGATTTATCAGATATGAATTGATGGTTGTGTTTTTCTTAGCATTTATGTCAAAACCTAAACCAACTAAAAAAGTACATAACAACCCGTGTAATGCCGTTGTATGTAGCATGATAAAGTAGTGATTACAATCTCCCCGAATCGTTTTTGAATCAAATTTACGTCGAAACGTAAAGTAACTTGGACTTTAAGCGTCTAATGAAAACGTATTATATTTGACATGAGGCGTTTCGAAAGAAAAATTACGTCAAAACGTAGACAACATGAAAAGTATATGAAAATAAACACATAAACGTTTTATATTTGACCAACTCAACAAAACTAACGTCAAAACATATACAGACTCAAATATATACCAATACGTAATAAAGTTACCAATGTAGGAAATTAATTTTCTTAATTAAAAATTTGTATAGAGATAAATCCAAGACTTTAGTAAGTTGAGAGGATTAAAATGTCACTCGATAAAATTTTAAAAAGAATTAAGTGTAAAAGTTGAAAGTTAAGCGGGAAATCCCACTTTTTTCAGTAGTAGTATTATACTATAATGCTATCACATGTTTCATACACATATTTAAAAGTATAAAAGTTTCTTATAATTACCGAAATAGTCACACGACTTGCACAACGGTTTTAATTTTGTCACCAATGGCTATTCTTTCATACTTTATTAGTTATTAAAATATAAAGAAAAAAAAATCAGATAATCACACATAGCTAAGGCTCTTCATGCCAACCGCTCTTTTGAATACGCATTAACAAAACCAAAGATTATAATATAATATATACACTAATAATGTTATCATGCATAAATATATATAAAAAGTATACAAAGTTTCTTATTATTGTTAATGAAGAGTTACATGATGCCTTGCACAACAGTCTTAATTTTATCGCTTATGAACCCTTGTCGATGGATTTTACTTCATCTCATGGTTAAACGGGAACGCTCATCACCATTCAGCCAAACCAAAATTTTATTGTATTCCTCAGCTCCTTATACATATTGTTCTTATCCTACAATGGATTTGAAATCATTAGGATGTGATATGTATATTTGAAGTGAGTGATAAATTTGTCTGCACCATAATTATACACAAATATTGCACAATAATTCATGCTTTTAATAATTATGCAACCAGCTAATTAATATCTATAATTATATAATTTATGTTTATAATTAGGCAATTTATACCCATATTAAATATAATAAAATCTGTAGTCTTTATAATTATTTTTCTAAATTATAATGTACCATAAAAAGTTACACATATAAGAAATATGAAAGAGCTTAAAAAGTTAACAATTGTCGATTATTTTAATTTTACCCATCCAACCCTTCTAAAACATAAAACATTGATGTCATGACATCCACTTTATCTCAATCATTGATATTTCCTAAATAAGATCTCAAAATATTTTTCTACACTTTGCATGATATTTCCCTTTTTGGTATTTAATATTTTCTTAATATAACTTAGTTATTATTTTATAATTACTTGTGGTGGTGGCGGACTTGCAAGGGATATGCAAAGTTATTAGAAAGAATGTTGCGAGGGATATGCGAAGTTGTGGTGGTGGCGGTGGGTGGTAGTAAATGAGCTTAGAAAGAAGGTTGTGAAGGTGTGCTGGTGGCGGTGTGGTGGCTATGGGCGGTAGTGGTGGTGTGGTGTGCGGGAGGTGGTAGAGATGACAACCTGGTTTTGTTTGAAGGAGCTTAGAAAGAAGTTTGAAGAACTATAACTTATTATAGGTTTTTTAGATGAAAGGTGAAAATGAACTCTAGAATCTTACAAATTTATACTACTATATGCTACATTCTTTTAAATAGAAATATAATTTTATCAAACATGCAAGTTTTGAAGTAATATGTACAAACGAGTGCAAAACATTTAAGAGGGGTGGAATAGAAACTGATTAAGATTTTAAGACATTTTAAGGGTAATATAATAAATTTATTTATTAAAATTTTATATATTTTAATATTTTTGCCTTGTCTCTTTCATGTATTTAATAAACATTATTAATACATTATTTAATAATATGATATTATTTAGTTCACTTCATTAAATTTTATTTTATTTATGATACTATAAGTTGACATCTACATTAATATTTACTAAATATATTTTTATAACTAAATACTATTTAAATTAATTATTATTTCATTTAAATATTTAAGTATATAACTTATATATATCTTCATATTTATAATAACTATAATATTAATATTTTTAGAGGCATATTGTGAGTTTAGTAATTTAATATTTATCTATATCTTTTATAATAAAAATGAAATAAGGATAGAATGATAATATTACATATAGATTAAGAACCCATATGAAAAATATGCTTAAATTTGAAAAAATTAATCATTTATACCATTTATACCCTTACAATAAAGTATAACATATGATACTTGTAATACAATTATTAAAACATATACACGTGGCTAAACAAAACTGTCATTTTCTTTCAGTGTCGTTCACACATTGCGATTGAGCACTAACCCTTCTTCTCATTTTCGTTGCCGGTTGTTAGTAACTCAATAACAATCAAGATGGTAATTTGTGGTGACAATTTCTCCATTAACTTTCTTCGGTGTATGCAAATCACCATCGAAACCTGCCACCGTTTATCATAAAACTCTAACGTACATTCATAAAATGAACCCCCGGATATAAGTTAAGTTAATAAGTGATTTCCGAGTACAAATACCAGCCATGCTTTCACTAATCTTGTTAGGATCATATAGTTGTATTAAAGACTTTTGTAATATGCGTAATTGTTTTCTTTCATTCAATTTTTTCAATAATTATATTTGAATTTTAATTTACGTCATAACGCACCGAGCCGATACTGACTAAAATCGAATTCCCCAAAAAATTACGTAACAGCCGTACCGACGTAACGTCCGAGCATTTACACTAGTATAGGTAATGAGAAAGTGAGACGAGACAATTATGACTAGACTCCAAGCCTTGATAAACCATCATTTAATTTTAAATGCAATTTAATGTCGTTTTATTTAAATTATTTCTTTAAATAATTGATGTGTGCTGAGTATTATTTTATTTATTACTTTATCTTTGTTTTACTTGACTCATCTATTTTATATGTAAAATTGTGAAACACGTTTCTGTTTTATAATGTGTTATAATGTGTTATAATTAATTAGTATTTTACTTCATCTGCTTTGTATTATCAACGTGTGCAATATATAGTAGAACTCCGTAGCAAAACACGGGTAGAGTTTCAAGTGGTATTTATACATCTACATCTTTATATGATCATAGCATTCTTCCACCTCACATTGCGATGTGACAGTCTCATCTATAAAATAAATTTTCTTTTATCATTTGTTATATTCTTATACTATCTTTTTGACACTTGTTATTTTTTTTAAAAATCCTTAATTTATTTTCTATCCAAAAATAATTTAAATATTTAAACAATTTCTCTCTATTCATAAAAATTAATTTGGTCAATTCATATATTTTTTTCTTTCATCTATATTTTTTAAAAATCAAACTATGTATTTAAAAATAATTTTTTAAGAAATTAAAATTCATATATTTTCTAAAACATTGAACCTTTTGAAACAAAATATTTTAAATCAATCATTTTTTAAAATAAATATAAAAAATATGTAATTTTCTAAAAGTAGTTTTATTAAAACAACCTGAATAATTAAAAACTTAAGATTTTTATAAACAATAAATTTTTATAAGAAAATATTAAAACAAATATTAAATAATGAAACTATTTAGATAAGAGAGTTAAAATAATATCATTATTTTATATCTTAAACAAGTATGTATATATAATTTTATACACATCTTATATTAAAATATCGTACTGAAACTTTTCATGTTTATTACTAACTATAATCCGTTTAATAAATGAGTTTCTAGACTATCTATTTATCTGTCTATCTATCTATCTATAACATATCTATTATTTATTTACTTGAATTAGTTATACATATGCAATTATAATCATATTTTATCTTCAAAGATGGTTTTATAAATCATAAATTTTTATTACTAACTATTTATTATTTTATTTATTCAACCAGTATAATACACGGGATACTAACCTAGTATCAAAATATACAAATCCATAATTTACTATATCTCATTTACAAGCTATCAACTTAATTTTTACTATTTTATTATATGCATGTTAACAATTATTAACAAAGTGAGTGAGCCGTATCAGCCTCATTCATTTCTTTTATATACTTAATCACGTTAATATCAACGCTACAATATATACTTGATTAAGTTTGCAAACACGTCATGTCACACAGGTTTAATTACTAGCTACTTATACATGTTATTTATTAAGGTATTAAGTTTATCCTTTATTTATCACCTCATATAATTTTAAAAGGGTTCTCATTCATTAATAGTGCATGGTCGAAGGTATTCTCTTCTCACACAGATATTTAAACTCACCATGCATGCATTGTATCAAAATTAAGAACCATCAAAGGCCCAAACCACATACGGCAGAACTTTGGGGTGTTTAAAAAATCCGAAAGCCAAAAATATCTGAAATCTGATCTGTATCCGAATCCGAATAAATCGATCCGAATCCTTGTTCGGATATTCAGATCGGATCTCATTCAAATCCGAATCCCTTATTCGGATTTCAGATATCATAATTTTTCTATTCGGGTTATTTTGGTTATTCGAATATCCAATTAATTTGAATAAGACTTTAACTATGTTTCTAGTCCAATACTCATTACTCAACTATCTATTATGTTTTCAACTCAATATACAATAGTCATAATCCTAAATAATGATGCAACAATCGATCGTCGTTCTAAACTAGAGATTTTAATTTTTGGGTTCTATACAATTACCTATTATGTTTTAACTTTAAATTTGTGTACAAATCAAATTTTATTTTTTACTTTTATATATTTTATTGCGATTTCTGACTTATAAAATGTTAAGAATAAAAAATTAGCAAAAAATAAATAAGAAATAAATAGAAACAAAAAAAGGAAAAAATTGTTATTTGGTTTATTTGGATATATCCGAATCCGATCCGAATTGAATTTGGATAGATTCAGATTAGATAGAAATATCCATATTCGGATCAGATCGAATTTCATATAGGGTCCGGAAATTTTCAAATCCAAATAATTTTTTATCTGATGAGATGAACACCCCTAGCAGAAACCAATGCTCCATTGACCTTCACTAGTTACTGTTGTTTTGAATTCATCATGGAAAGCATTAAGTTATGAGTTATGTACTCGGTGCAACCCAAGTCGACAACCCAATTGTTACCTTTGTCGAATATACCTGCCATTGGTTGAGTAACTTCAACATTAGGTGCATTCTTAGTAGCAAAAATATGTAAAAGATGCTTGTATAGTTCTTCGTTTAAGCCCGGTATAGGGCTTATCCTGCTCTGCTTTGACTCGTTATAGGAAGGGTCCGCTTCAACGCAAGTAAGAACTCATATAACTTTTCTTTATCCTTAGATTCTTTTAGCTTTTTGCTTATACCGCACGTGCAACCAGTGCAAGAACATCTAGGGACCGAAAAGACTGAACTTATCACGTCCCAGAGGGTTCTTAACCTGGTGTAGTTAGCGGATACGGAGGACCCATCCTGCTTCGTCATCATTAATAGTTGCTTCAGTTCATATGCCCTCGAGGCACTTTCTTTCCCGAAGTCTTGCCATATTTCTTTCGTAGAGCTGTGTACTTCACACTAACTCTAATTTCCTTCTCCATGGCTGTAGTCGGCCATCCTCTAATGATGGCATCACGTCTAAGCCATAGCATGTGATCCGCATGGGTCTTCTCCGATTTCTTCAGAGTTCCATCGACGAATCCTATATTGTTTTTGGCAAACAAGAAGGTCTCCATCTCCTGAACCCAGTCGAGATAGTTGCTATCATTCAGAGCCTCGTTCACATGTAACTGCCTTGGATAATCCGATGTATGGAGGTAGTAGGGCGAGGTGTGATCTGTTGCAGCATTGTTGGTCGTGTTCGGCTCCTTTTCTTTATCGCCGGTCATGTAGGTGATGGTCGGTTGTTTTAGGGTTTCGAGGTTTTAGTCGAGCGTGTTAAAGGACCACGCTCTGATACCACACAGAAATTGAAGTATGCTATTTTCTTATTATTCTGATTATCTTCTCCAAGTTGAAATGGATGTATATATACAACATAAACAAGCAAACGTTCTACCTAAAAGGAAGGCTTGACAAAAGACAATTAAATCAATATAAAAGAGGAAAAACAATAGACTAAATAATGACTAAAAATAAGTGAGATGAAATCGTTCCTTCCTATACTTTAGCCTCCATTCCCTTGTATGGAAGAACTCCTTTATGATGTTTCGGACTCAGATGGCATACTCGACTCACCATTGCTAATTTGCTATTGATTCAGGTAAAGTCACGTAGATAATGTTATTTTTAGAATGACAATCGTTTGCATAAACATTTTCTAAAATGTTGTTGAACGAGAAATGGATCTATGCACCATGTTTCTTCATTTTTATTATTAAAAGTTCTATAGAATGACAATTGCTTGCATAACCATATAAGCTATGTTTTCAAAACGGGTCAGGACAGTGAACCGGATGTCTTACCGGTCCGCTGGTCTGACCAGAAATAGGAACCGAATAAAATAATAACTTATCTTATCATAGTGCATACAACGTCATTGGACATGTTTTTATGTATGTTTGAGTTGGCCTACGTTACGCCACAAATTTATTTGAAAAAGAGTTGGGTCAAATATAACAAATTTTATTCAACGATGTAAATTTAAATTACTCTACATTTTTTTGACCTAAATTTAGTATGGAAACGAATCGGGACTATTGTAGTCATCACTTTATTAGCTTGTATGATCCTGCCTCAACACTCGACAGATAAAGGACTAGTTACCACTTAAACCGACACTTATTTATCAATTTTGTAGGTGACACAACTGCTATGCAGGGGCTTTATCCTTGCCCTACGTCTCAACCACACCATGAGTGATGCAGTCGGACTCGTGCAATTTCTGTTCGAACTAGCTGAAATAGCACGAGGTGCAACATCACCATCAACATTACTTGTATGGCAAAGGGAGTTGCTTTGTTCAAGTGATCGACTATGCGAGCCATTTACTCATCGCGAGTATAATCAAGTAGCATATACCAAGGTTATGATCAATCCATGTTTTATAGGGCATCCATTGTTTGAGACGATTTGCAATTGAACCGCCCTAACAAATTAGTTAGGGTCGCCACAAAAAATCTAATATGTACTAGTGTTTAAAAATAGAGCTCAAAACAAGATGAGCTCGAGCCTACACAAGCTCGGGCTTCGTTCGGCTCATTTACACCCTAGGAGTCACATGCTTTGCACAACTGTTGTTTTTGTCGCCAATGGATCCCTTGTTGATAGATTTTACTTTGTCTCATGGTCAAACGACCAATGCCGCCACGAAGATCATCACCTCCGTCGTTCAGCTCACCGCCGTCGCCGCCGCAAAGATCATTACCTCCGTCGTTCATCTCACCACCACCGCCTTTTCCAACATCACCAACGCCACTACGACGGTCACCTCCATTGTTAGGCTCACAACCACCACCTCCGCCGCTACGCTCGCCGCCATCACCTCCTCCGCCGCTACGCCCGCTGCCACCACCTCCTCCGCCACCACGCCCGCCACCATCCCCTCCCCCGCTGCAGCCTCTGCTACGACCACCTCCGCCGCTACCACTGCCAGGTAATGTTATTTTTTATATTTTTTATAACGGTAATCTATAGTTTATAACATATAATAAAAGAAT
>BJCM01152825.1:0-10666 GCA_018326385.1 Flaveria bidentis | reverse complement strand
TGCTACATCAACTCCAATTCAAACAGCTCCTCTAGCATCAGGAAGACCCATCTTGTCTTGGACATACACCATAAATCCTGAAAGATGGCATGTCATTAGAGATCAAGGAACTGAAGACATTTACACATGGCAAGATATGTTTTAGTTGCCTCTGCCTGACCTCTTTGATATGAGAAAACATTTTGACAGTCTGAAGGATCCTGATAATCTTATAAAGAAAGGAATGGTGATCATCCTAATGAGGACTGTTGATATCTGAAGTCTACTAAGTGTTTTGGTAGCATTAGCCTAGGGTGAGTTTGTAGAGATTAATGAAGAGGCTGATGCAACCTAAACATCTTAAGTCTATCCTGCATGTTGCACAAGTGCAATGAAGAAGAATGCCTAGGAAGTTTCACACATGCAACAGAAAATACTCTAAGTGTGAAATCTTCCGAAGCCAAATATGAAGTCTTCCAAAGCCTCAGAGAAAAAGTCTTCCGAAGCTTCAACTTATGAAGACAGATTTCTTCCGAAGACTTTTAGTAACATGCTTTATCTGATGTACTGTTTTATAAAGCTGGACACCTTTCCGCTGCATCTCTGCAAGTCACCAACTTACATGAGTTGGTGAAAAGGTCCAGCTTTTGGTAACTGTACATTGAGGTCTTGAGTCTGTAACTTTCTACTTCATGTACTTTATCCATTTTGTAATAGATAAGGATGTGAGCTATGGCATGTCATAGTCACAAGTCAAAAGGCAATCTGCCTTTTGACTCTACAATTAATTTTGTTTTGTATCTAGTCAATTATATCCAGCTGGCTTTCAAAGTATAGCCGGCTGTAGGATGTAATATAAGTATCTCATGTTCTTGTATCTTTCGAATATGCTTCGTAACACTTATAATAGAAAATAGAGAAAACAATATACTATATTCTTGAAAACCATACACTTGTGTTCTTTATGTTCTATCTCTTACATTACTTGTGTTCTTAGTATCCTACCTTGGTTAATCCAGTTTACTGTTTGATTAAGTTTAGTTAATCTTCTCTTTGTGTTGTTGTGTTGTAATTCACCCCCTTCAACGATCCTGCATATATACATTCTTACAACCCAAATCATACAATCACATGATTTTATCAAACTAAAACCATTACTATCATACATTTTAGATTTATTCAACCATTTCAAAACCTATTTTCAATCAAAACAACAATTTTTATGAAACCTTTAAATGGGTGAACTAGGCTTCATCAAGATTTTCATCTTGATCACCCACGCATGAGGAGATAAAAGCAATCTAACAAGTATACCTTAAGTAACTTATTGATGGAACAACACACACATAATGTTAGCATGAAGTCTTCAACTCCCGATTATAACTTTGGATTTGAATCCAGGTTCCAACTAAAATCCTTCTTAAAACTTGATAGAAAAGTGGATGGAGATTTTTAGTGGTGGTGATGGGGTGCGACGGGTGATGGTAGTGGTAGTTGGTGGTTGCGGTCGAGAGGGGAAGATGAAAGAAAGGTGTTTGTTGGTTGGGGGTGACGGTCACGGTGGTGGTGAAGGTTTGGTGATGGTGGAGGCGGCAGGTGGTGGTAGGCGACGGTGCAGGCTGTGGTGAGTGGTTTTGGTGATGGTGGGAGCCGGGGGGGGGGGGGGGGGGGGGGGGGGGGGGGGGTGGTGTGAGAGTGGAGATGGTCATAATAGTTAATCAAGTCTTGGGTTTTGTAGACTCATGGATGACAAGTTGTCATCCATACACACACTCCACCTATATATTAATATTATTATTAATTTAATTAATTTCCTTAATATTATTATAATTATTATTAGTTAGTATTATTATTCGTTGTTACAAGTAATTGTTAAATGATTTCAAGGTTCGTTAAAATGTTAACGTAGGGTTTTCAGTTAATCAGGTAAGACAATTATTAAATATAAATTTATTATTTTAAATATATTTGAGCGTTGACCTGTTTTGACCGGGTGTCACAGTTACTTTCGATAACTCTTTTGATACCACCCACGAGAAAACAATGATGGTTCCCAAACTTCGACGAAACAACTAGTTGCAGGTTTTAAAGATGGTATTTTAAGGTGAAGAATATGATAATTTGTTTTAGCAAGAACATGTATGCTTAATTATTTATGTTTTTAGGGGTTGAGTGTATAGAAAGAGAAAGTAAAGATGGTGATAAAAAAAAGCACCGACATCATTCAGAAAGTACAAGTAATAAAATGACTATATTGCCCTTGATATTATCTAAACCCTTAAATTAGAATAAAAAATATTTTATATTAAATCAAAAAGTTATGGTTGAGTTAAAAGGAACTCACAACTACTCAAGGTTCTCACTAGAACCCATTCCTAAATATATATATTGTCGTGATTGGACCACCAGACCTTGTATTCATTCTGTGCTTTTACGAAACAACTAACGACGGACTAGAGATGCTTGTGAGAGTGTGGTGTGAAGGTTTTTCAGATGCTTTGATGGATTATAGATCAATATTGTTAGAAACTTCAATGTTCTTCTTCTAGATTTAGATAGAGAAAAAAAGAGTTATTGCTTCGTATTAAAAGGAAAGAGAATATAGTTATATATGAGTAGGATCATATACAAAACACTTGTATGCTTAAAATCGTGAGAACCAATATATTTTTTTCATTTGGGCATTCTGCTAAGTAGGCATCAAGGGTAATTATGTCATACTACATTATCTTTGTTTTTGTTAATTCCTATTTTCATGCTACTAGTTAATTAAATTCTGTTTTATTTTGGTTTATTATTTCAAACGTTTATCTAATGGAAGCATTATGCAAGATATGTATTTTAATTTATTGATTCACGAAAATCTAATTAACAATTTTGTCAAAACAAAGAAATCTAATGCCCTTATACGCTATATTATTTTTAATTTCTTGTTATGTTTCAAGAAGCGTCCTTTTTTAAAATATTTAAATAACTATGTTTGTGATTTTATAATTAGATGTAAATTGTTATTTTTTAAGTGTTATTTAAGCATGTGAATTTGTGTTTATTTTTAGAAAAATGCTATTTTTATTTATTGAGTGTTATTTTGGCTTCATAAAGGTGCTATTTTTAGTTTTAGCATCAGATTAAATTGTGCGTTGTTTTGAATTATTAAAAGTAAAAGATTTTTACATAATAATAGCACAATACATATTTCTTATTAGCTTATTTTTGTTATGTCTTATTAGGGCATTGTGTAACGCCCGCCTCCCAAGGCACATCTTGAGGAGCATTACACATCGGAAATACAGTACACATAGTAATAATGGAGTTTACAGCGGAAGTCTAACTTTGATTAATATTACAACATACGATACATTATATTTGTCTTGCTAGATAATATTATTACATCAGTTTAACTATATTAGAGATCCAAATCTTCTAGAAGCACTCTAGACCTCTATCTCCTCGTAAACTAGCCCGTAATCTCTAATTTCTGCAATCTCTTGACACCTAGAATATGTGTCCAAAACGAAAACATTTGGGACTCAGCATAAAGCTTGTGAGTTCATGAACATAGTATTCTTTAAGATTCAAAACATATTGGTATTGACTATTGCATCAAGAGATACAACTATGGCAAACAGATAGAAACAGAGTAAGCACATTATAAATTCATATAACTAGGTTATGTATACAAACTCTAATGGCTAAAGTAGAATCATACAAGCAACTATAAGCATCCTATCAAGCATTGCCACATATCACATATGTTATTGATAGTCAACTCTTCCAATATTAGCAGGTATCAGAACATCACATCCCGTTTTAGAAAACAATTCAAAGAAACTCACATGTTTAATAGTTGCCCAACAGTTGATAATCACTCCTAGTAGAATTTGGTAATATCTCTAGGTCCTGATACAGTTTAAATAATCCTAAGTTAGGTAATGATACAACTAACTAGTTATTGTAATGGTTAGATATTGAATTACGCTACCTTATTTAAGCATGGGTGATCATTCAATGCCTAACTAAGGCTAGACTACCCAAAACCCAACCCTAACAATAACCCTAATGTCTAAAAATAATAATACTAATAATACTAAAACTACTCCTAATAATAATAATCTAAATCTAAAATAAATAATAATTAACTTAACATAAACTTAAACGAGAACACACCTTAAAACTATCTACGACAATTTAATGTAGAGTCTCCTTACTCGCGCTCCTACTCGAGCTCCAAAAATGACTAATAACAATACCCAATGGGGTATTGATTACTTGAAATTCTCTTAATATTAGAGCGTTCCCAAGAAAATTTATAATCTAAATATAACCTTAAGGTCTCTATTTATAAGAAAGCAAACATGCTTCTGAACAAGCAAGGAGGTTGGTGAAAAGTTCAGCCGGTGAGGCAAAATTAACGTGTCTGACTGCTAGCTTAATTATTTTTTAATACTATTATTATTATGTCATTATAACTAATTCAGCTGTTTATTTTTTTTTCCTATTATAACTCTTTATATGTAACGTATTATAAAATTTCAAATATGCCGTTGAGACGAGCTTATTTTTCTCTACGAGTCGACCCAAGTTTCTTTAAAAACAGAGCACGTTAAATAAAATATATTATTATATTTATATATATTTAAACGGCCTCTTACGTCTCTAAAACTCGTCTAAAACTTTAAATTTAAAATAGGTATTTCACTCATTACTTACTCTTATAACAATATACAAAATGTAAAATTCATATTTATTTTATTTTTACTATTACGTCCGACCCTAATAACCCGGGATGTTACACATTGAAATAAAAAAATTGTTATAAACTTTGATGAAGAAGAAATAAACAACACAATGCTTTTCATACAAACATATAATAGCACAATATATATGTAAATAGCACAACATATTTTATGTTAATAATAGCACAGATTAATTGCGTAAATAGTACAAATAATTGCTATTATATTACATGACTAGTTTTTCACCCCGTGCTACGCGGCGGAGTCTGGTAAATTTTCTCAAACACAACGTTGTGTTGCTTTAGTTGTTATCTGTCTGGCTCATTAGTATCCATAAAATCGAAGTTTGATTGCGAAACTCAGAAATACAAAACTTTAGTGGTGGAAATCGAAAAAATAAAACATCACTATTAATAGTTTAGTGGTCAAACTCTAAAATCCCAAACTTTAGCAAATAAAGTAAAAAAATTAGGGTCCAACCTCTAACATCCAATACTTGGTGGCCAAAGTCATGCACAACATGACTGGAGTCGGGTCAATTGTACCACATGTAATGTTGCGTTACTATGATTGGTATTTGTCCAATTCGTCAGAAACCGTAAAATAAAATTTTGGCAGCGGACCCAAAGATATTAAACTTTAGTGGTCAAACTCGAAAAAAGAAACTTCAACATAAATAATTAATTATCAGACTTTAAGATTCTAAACTTTAGTGGTCAAACTAACAAACAAAATTAGTGGCCAATCTCTAAAATCTTAAGCTTTAGTGCCCAAATTCAAAAAACAAATCAACTACCAAAATATAAAATACTAAACTTTAGTTGCCAAACTCGATAAAATAAAATTTTATTATATATAGTGTGGTAACTGTACTCTAAAATCTTAAACTTTAACAACCAAAATCAAATAACAAAAGTTAATATTATAAATAAAAAAAACTTTAAAACTATGTGAAA
Organism: Flaveria bidentis; assembly: GCA_018326385.1. Taxonomy (NCBI): domain Eukaryota; kingdom Viridiplantae; phylum Streptophyta; class Magnoliopsida; order Asterales; family Asteraceae; genus Flaveria; species Flaveria bidentis. Next base: position 4,995 of record BJCM01152825.1, on the reverse strand, counting down.
AGTTTTAAAAAATCAAAAGTGAACTATTCATTTCCATCTTCAATAATAACTAGTTGTGTCCCTCCGCGCGTTGCGGCGAACCTGTTAACAAATATGTCTCAACACACAACACAGCTCCACTTCCAGCTTAATTTAGCAACTTAAACCTTAGAATCTATGGTGTAACAGTAATAAACCATATAACAACAACATAATCCTTTGTTTATGTAACATTCATGAATTAGCAAATCTAAGGTTACATGTCTTTTAAACAGAGTATGGATATAAAATGTTTGTATGTTCAAGTGATTTTTTTAAATGATGAAAACGCTAATGAGCTAACAATAGCTCCAAGTTTTGCAGAAGTGTAGGATCTTATGAGCACTCACACAAACCTAAGCATGCATAAACATGATTTTTTGATCTGGATCAGGCTGCATGGTCAAGCCAGTCGATCTCATCTAAGTAAGTTATGGACCATTATCGAACAATTTTGTGTAACTATGAAGATAACAGGAATAAGAAAGAACATAAGCAAGAATAGATAAACAGAAGCCGAAGTACAAAAAAAACATTACCACCCTAAAGACGCATAATCCAAGTTAACTACCAAATAAGTTAAACATAAAACAGCCACGAGAATGAGTTTAATGGGCTGTTTGGTTGGGTATGACTGACCCCGGTCAGACGTGCACATTTGACTCAGTCAGACATGGAGTGTTTGGTTGGTTACCTCTTACCGGAGAAGAGGTCTGAACCACTTATTCGGTTAGACTTAAATTAAGATCTGACCTGAGTCAGACGTGGAGGCGGGTCCGGTGAAGCGACGAGGGTCTGGACTGCGATGGCGAGGGCGACGGCATAGGGTCTGGTCAGCGGTGCTGCAGGCGGTGAAGCCAAAGAGGAAGGGGAGACCGAAGATAGATTGGAATTTGATCCAAGCAGATATCCAATCAAACAGACTTATTGGTTCAGACATCTTATTGGGTCAGACCACTTACTGGTTCAGACATCTTATTGGTTCAGCACTTACCTATTCAGAAGTTGGCAAACAGCACCTAAGTCTTTCTAAAATTGTATTTTTTTTAAAAATCAAACCCGATAGACAGACATTGTCAAAGTACCTGTTGCATAGAGAAAGAACAAATATAAGTAGCCCTAATATATTTAGATACTATGTTTTACCAATACCCAAAGATAGCTACCAGTCTTCATCATTGTCTATATGCATGAATCTCAATTTGTGAACCATGTCCTTCGGTTTGCGCATTTAAAGGCTAACACTGATTTGTTTCCCTAGCTTCTTTCCCCTAAACATCCATAAGTTTATATAGCTTAGTTTGACTTTCTACAAGTCAAATTCCTAAGTTTTTAAACCAAGATCAATAGGAATTACATTGATTATAAAGAGAAAACCAATGGGCATGTAAAGAAATCAAAAGCGATCCTCACCTGATCTTAAGTAAGACAACATAAATTCATCATAGCCACGGGTTTGACCATGCCGTTACCATCACCACACCACCATTATTAGGGTTTCAGAGAGCCGAATAACTTATCGACAAAAATCGTTCGACATCACCACTAAAGGCTGAAGATGAAAATGCCAACGAAATGCAGGTTGTGATCTTTCTTACAGAGAACAACCACCATCGATCCTGGCTAAGAAACCACTGAGACAAGTGGCCAAAACCTCTCGATTAACGGTAGTCGGTAATACGAACATTCAAGTAGGTGAGAAAAAAATATAAAATAGAGAAATCAAGCGCCGTCGTAGGAGAAAGATGGAGACAACGGTGGACAGCGACACAATCCGCTCAACTCTCGCTCTCTCTCTCTCTCTCAAGATGATGGTAGAAAGAAGATGATAAAGGGACAGAAATGAACAAAAGGACTTTGGAGGAAAAACACAAAAGTATAGTAGTCATATATATGAAATAGCAAAAGTTATTTTTAATCAAATACAATTAAAGAAAATGATATTATCTAAACATTTAAACTATTGTTTTGACTTTTTATTTGAGTTTTCAATGTTTCTATTTTAGTTAGATTTAAATTCCTTAATAAACGTAACATTTAAATAAATGATGGTGAGATTCTTAAGAGATTTTGTGCAATGTTTTTAAAACCGGATCGAACAGTAAACCGGACGTTTTACCTGTCCGATGGTCGGACCGGCAGTCTAGTTCTCGGTCCGACCGCCGGTTCGACCGGTTCAACCGGTCCGACCACTGGTTCAACACTAAAACGGTTTTAAACACCGAACTGGACCGGATCGGAGTTCGGTTCCCGGTCCAACTGGTCGGACCAGCCGGTTCGGTTTTCAAAACCATGATTTTGGGTCGGGGTTTCTTTTAACAAATCAATAAAATACCTAAAATGTCCTTACTTGTATTTAGTAACTACACTAATTGTAATTTAATTATGTATTATCATTAATAGCCATAGATCTAATTTTTTAACGTATGAGACATGTTCTTACGGTTTTTAGATAGCAAAAAGTTTGTATTGGATCTATCATCTCTCTCTATATATATACTAGGTTATAGACCCGTGTAATACACGTGATAAACAAATAAGCATATTTTAAAAATGTGTGTATTAACTATAAATTTTTAAATGATAAATATTTTCAGTAACATTAGTGGAACACATACCTTTAGTACTAAACATGATTTGAAAGACCTAAAAATTTTAACCAATTTATAACATCAAGTGAGCACATATTTTTTTTGTAAAGTATCATTCAGATTATATGTTTTAACAAAGTTGTAGTTGTCATCATTATGTTATTATGGAAATAAATCTTTTTGTGCACATTTGACATTTGCGTGTAGAAGGATTTTCAGCTAACATTGGTTTATGTACAAACACTTTTGCATATGCGAAAATTTTCAAAAGTTTTTGGTTATTTTTAAATTGCCACCTTGACATATTGTACCCTGCATTAGAAAATAAAAACAAACTATAAATTGAATGATGTAAAATGTTGAAATATAGAATCTGATTTTTTGAAAAATAATTCATTTTGATCAATAACTATAAACTTTTCAGAGTAAAAATCATTTGGATCCTTGAAACTTGATCGTTTTTATGGGCTACGTAATTTTATGGTATAGTCGTATTTGAGAACGTCAAGATTTTTTAAAAAACATATTTATTTGGATTCCATCACTATGTTTTGTTAAATGATAAAGAAAAATTGTCATGAAATGATGTATCAATAAACAATTTAAAATGTACAATGATGAAATGTTATTATGACATTGTTAATACATTTGACTAAATATAAATATTGAAGTTTCTTTTTATTATTTATCATCGAAACTTACAATTACAGATAATTACGAATTTGAGTAAAATATATAGAGGATATAAACTTAAAATGAAAATATTATGATATTTAGAAAGGTGTACTTGTTTGAGAAATCAAAATATTAGATATAGATGATATACACTTAAACATGAAAAGTATTAATTAGTTAATTTTTTATTTACGGGAAAATAAAATACAAGAAAGACTAAGAAGGTGCCACATATACAAAATCATTTTGATTTATTAGAAGTATGATATTTTCTCTTTAAAATCACCGTAGTTTCTTTTGTTGTTCCAATCATACGCAATATTCTAGCTTTCCAGGTTAACTTGATGACATGTCTAGTCAATTTTTTTTTGTTTATTTCCTATGCTTATGTGAGTATAAATAGTGAGTGGTTTGTTTTCTAAAATTAAATTACATGTTTTTTATTTCCTTCATTTTTTTTCTAAATAAACATACGTTTTCAATGGTTTCAACATCCTCTTCAATGCGTAAATTCACAAGATGTTCGTTTTCTTATGGTTTTACACTCCTCCAACACGCATGTTTGCGACTAATATTAGTTTTTGTATCATTTTACGTCCCACCGCAACACTGGGATCACGATACTAGTTGATTATTTAATAGCAACTTTTTGGTAACAACTTGTTCAATAGTAAGCATGATCTATAGCAATTAAGTTATTAATATGTATATTTTTTTGTCTCTTTGTATGCATGTTGTTTATGTGTTTGAGCTGGAATTATTTGACCGCTTTAGAGTTGTATTGTGAGCTGTTCTATATTTGATGGCATGCAATTGTTGGTTCACTTGAATTGTAATTCTATAGATTTCATGTTTCTTGATAGAATTGATAGTCAATTATAATAGTTAGATAATGATCAACATCTTTATGTTCCAATGATATAAAAGAATCAAGTTCTAAGCTCATTGCAATAAATCGAATCAAAAGAACATAAAGACAATGATAATTGTAGTTTGTGATTGCGAACAAAGCTAATATGTTTTGACCAAATTGAAACATGCAACTAAAAATTACTATTTAAACTTTGTTCTTGTTTAAGCCAATTTTTATTGTTTTAAAGATTTTGACAAATTCTACAAGCTATCAAACATTATTAATTGTTAAGGAATTTACAAATAGATAACACGTACAATATTGTTCTAAAGATATTCAAGTTCTCAAACAATATGCATATGTCGGTGCTTAAATAGTTCACTAGAACAAAAAGAAAATCAATCCAATATGAATAAGATATGCGACTTCACGAGAAAAATGAAAAAAAGCCAACTTAATTCATCATGTTCAAAATGAAAAGTGATAGACAATCACACCCTTGCTTAGCGGCTAGCGGTTGATCAACGCAATGTTATTATCCTGCTGTTACGATGATTGTTGGCTTAACCATGGCGAGATAGATTTGGGTTGCTTTAGAAGCCGTTGACCGCAACTCCTCCGTTGAACGTGTTCATGTAAAGCCCCGTTCCTGGAAACCTCACAGTTGGTCAATCACAGCGATTAAAACATTAAACATTATAATTATACAACCTTAAGCAGCGGAAATAATTTATCAAAAACCATTCATTTCACTTAAACCACTGTTGTTGAGCAATACATCATCGTTTAATTGATTACAAAAGAATTGTTTTACTGCATTACAAAACAACAGCGACATAAAATACGAATGGATGTCAG
>BJCM01152824.1:0-10844 GCA_018326385.1 Flaveria bidentis | reverse complement strand
AATCGCACGATTGAATTCATTCGCACCCTTCATTCGCACGAGTGAACCATACTCATAGTCCATTTGCACAAGTAAAACAGTCCTGTTCTAAAAGTTCAAAGTTTATAGCAATGGAAGATCAATTTACTGCCTTTATTGCCGGAAAGGACTCTCGCATCCAGAACCTTCTGCTTTTGGAGAATGGGATTGGTAATCATAATAAACCGTCAAAGCTGATAACTTTAGATGATTATCCACAGTGGAAACAATGGTTTGAAATTTATTTAAATGGAGTTGATCCCGATCTTTGGACATCTATTAAGACTGGTTACACGGTACCAGTCAGTGCTAATGGAGTCAAGTTAACATGGGGGGATGAGTGAAACACAAAAGATTCTATTCAATGCTAAAAAGAAATTATATGCTCTGTTGACTCAATCGATACCGAAAGACATCTATCATTAGTTCTCTGAGAACAAGCAGGCGAAAATGTTATGGGAAACATTGGAGAAGAGGTATGACGGAAACGCAACACTCAAAGCACTAAAGGTTAAAGCTCTCAAGAAGGAGTTTGATAATTTCTCCTCGATAAGGAATGAGAGTTTGGATGACATTATTGACAGATTCTACCATCTGATGAGTGAGTTTCACACTCATGGTGTAACAACGTCTATGGAAGATAAAGTTTCAAGCTTTGCAGATGGTCTGCCGGATAAATGAGATTCATTTGTGTCCAATCTAAGACAGAACGACATTCTTGTGACATTAGACATAAATGAATTCATCCTGAAGTTAAGAGAGGAAGAACTGAGAATGAAATACAAGTCTAAGAAAGGATCCTATGTTCATAATCCTTCACTTTACAACTCAGTTCCAACTCCTGCTGTTTCAGGAGCACCGTTACAAACAACTTTCGTGTCTAGTTCTTCTGCTCCTTCCCAAACCAGTACCTCAGGAACCGAAATGTCAGGGTCATCTGGAACCCAATATATAGTTCCTGAAGCAAACACTACAAAGTTGAAGACCGAGAATCTTGGTAATGTCATAGTGGAAGTTGCCAAAGAACATATGGATCTTCTAGCGGTGGTTGTACAATCTTACGATGGTTTAGTTGCAAGTAAGATTGGAAATTGCCATCTTGCAGATGAGGATTATGAGCAAGTTGACGAAAATGAGCTAGAAAGGATGGACATAATGTGGGCTCTAGCGAGTGCTGTTAGAAGGGCGAAGAAGTTTGTCAAAAAGACGGGGCGGAATCTAGTAGCCACTAAAGATACAACCTTTGGTTTTGACAAAACCAAAGTCACTTGCTTTAACTATGGTGAAAAGGGGCATTTTAAACATGAATGTGTAAAGCCCAAGAAAACCGGTAATGGAAACCCATTTCAAACTTTCAACCGTCAAGACAAAGACATGATTGGAACTACATCTTCAAGCAAAGAGACAAAGGCCTTGACTGCTCAAGATGATGAAGGGCAGGGCTGGTCCTTCCGATTTGTGTCCCCAGGTGAATCAAACATTGCCTGTGTTGAGGCATTGCATGATGAATCTGCGAGTGAAGGTGAAATCAGAGCTGAACAAGCGATGTCAGATACCGAAGAAGCTGTGACTATGGTAAATCACTTGGTTGAGGAAGAGCTCAGGGCAACAAACTCAGAATCTCCAGTAAACGAAGAGTTTGAAACGACGTTGATGGCTGACTCATCTGATTCCTCACAGGTAAGTTCTAATGACCAACTATTTGATAAACATGCTTGTTCTGAATGTAACAAATTTAGGGATAGCATTGATCTGAAATTTGCAAGGTTATTAGAACACAATGATAATTTAGTAAACGATTTACAACTCTGAGGCTAATCGTATTTTAAAACAAAATAAGTTCAGTTACAAAGAGAAAATAGAACTTTTGGGAAAACAACTAAGGGAAACCGAGGTTGTTGCTTTAAATCAAGCAAATGACATAAAGTTTTATTTAAATTCTTTGGAAGAAACGAAAAAGAAAAAAGCAGTTTTAGAAGTCGAAGTTGATTCCTTAAAATAAAAACTGCATAGTTTGGCTAGTTCTTCACATATAGTTCAAAACTTAGTGAATGAACGAAACAATAGGGAAGGGTTGGGTTACAAAGTAGTTCCACCACCACATGCAATCCTTCTGAATACTAAAAGTAGACCAATCAATAACAATCTAGTTAAGGATCATGTGGTGTCCACTCCTCTGGTTAGTGATCCCGATTCTACGGGAAAACGTATGAAGGATGACACTAAACAAAAGGAGTCTACTTTGAAATCAAAAGGAAAGATGACTATAGAAAATTTGGATGATAAATTTGAAAAGGTTAATTTAAGGTTAGATTCACACATGTCTACATCTGAACCCAAAATGACTAATTCAGTTAACCAAACACGTGTTACACGTCAAAGTCTAAATAAACTAAAGGTTAAAGATGCTAAAAATATTCAAACAATTAATTTTGTTAAAGAACCGAAACATCTAAAAGAGATGTGACAAAACCCAACTAGACACATCTCACACCCGTACCAAACTCAACCTCACATAAACATTTTCTTCAACCTGTAGAAGGGAGATCATGCAATAGTTGGGGAAAACAAGGACACATTTCTTCTAATTGTCCTTATTATCAGAATCCCAAAAGGAAAATTGAGCTTTATGATGCAAAACCAAGTTTTACTAAAAGGAGATCTAATACTCCATCTTAGAGTATTAGTGAACCTAGAATTCAAACCATAAGCCAGTCGTCTATTTATCACAAATAGGTCTTACACAAAACTGGTTAATGGAAAGAAAAATCAAGTAAGTTGTCTGATAATGAAAATAAGATGAAGAATAATATGCCCTCATCCTCTGATGGACAGTGGGTTGAGTTTATGATGTGTGATTCCTCTGGGTCACCCAAGCCAGTTAAGGCTTGGGTCCCAAACCTGAACTGATCAATTCCTTTGAATGTGCAGGGTGTCCGCTACAACGCTATCATTAATACCTGGATTGTTGATAGTGGGGCGTCCATGCACATGATCGGGAATTCATCCCTCCTTTTTAACGTCAAACAAATTAAAGGGGGGCATGTCTCATTTGCTGGAAATAAAGGAGGTACATCACCGCTCAAGGTGAAGTGGGAAACAAGAAAGTGAAGTTTGACAAGGTCAACTATGTTTAACAACTGCAGAACAACTTGCTTTGTGTCTCCCAGATCAGTGATAAAGGATTCAAAGTTGTATTTGACAACAAGAAGTGCTACATGTTGAAGAAGGATTATGTTATCCAGGAGGACAAAGTTTTAATGTCAATTTCAAGATACAATGATCTGTATATCTTGGATCTATCAAAGGCCTCCACAACGGAGAACACTGTCCTATGCTACTTGTCAAAGGCCTCCACAACGGAGAACATTAATCCTAGGAAGATGAATCATCCCGTACATAATGATTTAGTTAATGGAGTAACTATCAAAAATTTCCAGCTTCCTGATTTTTGCGTAGCATGTAAGAAAGGGAAACATACCAAGAAGTCTCATAAGGCAAAGAAAGTTAATTCAATTGACCTTCCACTCGAGCTTCTACACATGGATCTGTTTGGCCTAGTAAGCACAAAGAGCACAGCTGGAGATCTATACTACTATGTAGTAACTGATGATTACTCAAGATTCTCTTGGGTGATGTTTTTGAAATTCAAATTAGAGACATTTGAATCATTCAAACATCTAGTAACTACATTGGAATCACTCTACAAGTTCAAAGTAAGACAGATTCGATCAGACAACGGAACAGAGTTCAAGAATCAGTGGATGGAGGCATTTTGTAGAGAGAAGGGAATTGTGCATCAATTTACATCTGCCTACACTCCATAAATAATTGGGGTTACTGAAAGAAAGAATTGGAGCTTGATAGAGACATCAAGAATGATGTTAGCCGACTCCAAACTGCCTATTCAATTTTGGAACGAGGCAGTGGCTACTGCATGCTACACTCTAAATCGCATCTTGGTGGTCAAACGTTATGGTAAAACATGTTATGAACTGCTCCAGCGATGTAAACCAAACTTGGAGTATCTCGAACCATTTGGTGTACCATGCATGTGCTGAAGAATGTATTTTTCTCGGATACAGTATACCAGACAAGAGAGTTTATAATAACTCAATAGGTCAGGTTGAAGTGTGGTGCAATGTTGATGTTCGAAAAAAAACCCCCTTGCTGGAAAAGGACCTTTATTCTTCTTCGACTATGATGGATTTTTTTAAGTCCTTCAACTTACCTGCCTCCCTTCCTGGTGATGAGTTATGAGTATGGACCCTTGTGGATAGACCAAAAGTTGCTAAGGTGATTTGCACTAAATGGGTATTGAAGTGTAAGAAAGATGACCAAGGTGTCATTATTAGAAATAAGGCTCGACTTGTAGTTCAAGGGTTTAGACAAGTCGAAGGCATTGACTACAATGAAGTGTTTGCACCTGTGGCTTGGATGGAAGCAATTTGAATCTTTCTAGCCTATGCATCCTACATGAAGATTAAAGTTTATCAACTAGATGTAAAAAGTGCATTCCTTCATGGTGAAATCCATGAGACAGTCTACGTCAGTTAACCCGGAGGATTTGAGGATCCTTATCATCGGGATAGAGTTTACAAACTGGACAAGGCTCTCTACAGGCTTCATCAAGCCCCTAGAGCCTGGTATGAGAAACTCTCAACTCATCTAGTGAAACATGGCTTTCGCAGAGGGGTTATTGACTGCACTTATTAATCAAAGAAAAAGATGGTAATTTACTGTTGGTACAGATACATGTGGATAACATAATCTTCGGTTCCAAAAATGAAGAATTATGTAAAGAATTTGAATCTATAATGAAAGTAGAGTTTGAGATAAGTGCTATGGGGAAGATGAAATTCTTTCTTGGATTGCAGGTGGATCAGACACCAAAAGGAATCTTCCTGCATCAGTCCAAATATGTAGGTGATATCCTTAGTCGGTTTGACATGGAGAATACTTCAGCTACTGGAACTCCACTTGCCACGAACCATGACGTGGCACCCGACGAAAATTGCGATCTAGTTGATGCCACCATGTACAGAGGAATGATCGGATCCCTAATGTACCTCATAGTCTCTCGTCCTGATATTATGTATGCCACGTGTCTCTGCTCCATATATCAGGCAAAACCAAAAGTAAACCATCTCATCGGCGTTAAACGGATTTTTCAATATCTGAAGGGTACTCCAACACTCGGGTTGTGGTATCCTCATGATGATGACTTTGAGCTTACAGCATATAGTGACTCGTACTATGGTGGTATCCTCATGGGATGTCAGTTCTTTGGTAGATGGTTAGTCACCTGGCAGTGTAAGAAGCAGACATTTGTTGCTCTATCAACATGTGAAGTTGAATATGTTGCTGTTGCAAGTTGCTGTTCACAAATCATTTGGATTCAACAGCAAATGCGCGACTATGGTTTCCAATTTTCTAACATCCCTATTTTTGTTGATAATTCTGCTGCTATTGTTATCACCAAAAATTTGGTCCAACACCCTAAAACAAAACACATCGGTATTAAATATCACTTTATACGTGACTATTTTGAAAAGCAATTAAATGAAGTTGTTAAAATTAATACGGATTTTCAACGCGCCGACCTCTACACAAAAGCATTTGATAAACCAAAGTTTTTATATCTCTTAGAGTTTAATGACGTGAAAAAGAAAAGTGATGTGATTCTAGAAGATTAAAAGTCTTAGTCTGACATGTTTTTTTAGTTTATCTTTATTTTATTTTATTTTATTTTATTTCCTTGTCTATTAAAATCTAAAAACACAAAAAGATTTTCGGATTTATAATTTTAGGGGGAGAATAGTTTAGTTTAGTATTTAATGTGCTACGGTATTTATTTAATTAAAAAAACGAGGGAGGAGGGTAGTTTAGCTAAAAGAAATAAAATCAAATCTGTGATTCTGATTCAAAGTTTATGGAAAATGATAGTACACAGGGAACAAATTGTTTGGGACTTCAAACGGATTTAAATGATTAAGATGTAAAATTCAAAGTATAAGTCAGAGAAGTCTAAGCAAATTAAAAAGAAAAATGAGAGTAAAACTAGTGTGCTACTGAGGTAACATAGAGAAAGTAGACCTAGAGGTTGCTAGTTCATTATATGATGTATCGGTAGATTCAACACAATAGATGAGTAGACCTCATTGGTGATTTAAATTCAAACTAAGTTGTTCAACTTGCTGTGGGTTCCCATCTTATCCCTGGTAACACAATCAACACATTTCCAATAAGGGGTAACGAGCAAAACAAACGCCACAAATGTGTGTGGATGACCATAAAAATGAGCAAAGCACATGGAAAAACTGCTAAGTGCAATCAAGCTAATAACTCATGTTGTTGGTGCATTATGTGCAAAATAAAAATAAATGTTCTATCAAGAAGATAGGTTGTGTGCCTCTCTACTGTGCGGTGGCACTGACCTGAGGATAAGCATAACCTAAATATTCTAAAATTCATTATTGTTTGGCCCTCTCTGTTGTGTGATGGCACTGACCTGAGGCTTGGCATCTCTTTGAAAGCTCTTAGAATAGTTTCTTCTTGTCAAATACCCGTAGACCGCTCAAAAATCTCCTGAGGAATGTTGATTACCATATAAGTGTGGTATCCACAAATGCTTGTTGAAATAATTAAACCTAACTCATCACCAATGTGAGTCAAGAATCTGTGTATGGATTTAAGTGGACAAATATACTGACAATCATCGTGGCTTTAACTCTTGACAGTCAAAATCATTATGTGCATCTTATAACTCTAGTATGATTTCCTAAAAGTGCTATTGACTCTCGGTCAAAACAAGAATCTAGCATCAAAATGTGTTATTAAGATGTCTCAAATGATTATGATATACCTGTATGATTCCATAATGAATCTTTCTTGAAATGATCAAATTAACTTGAAGCTGTGCTGTCCAGGAGGAAAAATCTGTTAGACGTTTTTCTAAAATATTTCAATCCATCTCAAATCAAAAACCCAAAAATATGTCTTGTTTTGTTTTAATTTCAAGTTTGTTTTTCTGTTTTTCTAGTCTTTTGTTACGTAAAAGTCGGACTACACAACTAGATGAAATCTATGAATCACTCACTAAAAGTGGTCACGTCTAAGGTCACCAATCGAATCTAAATTAAAAAGTCTGAGGTAATGAAATGGTTTTAAATTAAAAGAATCATGTCTGAGATGATCGGTGCTCATAATCTTATATCAAAGGGTAAAACTTTAGGTGTGTGAAAGTGTATGAGGTCAAACTCATAAGTTTGAGCCAATCGCACAATTGGACCATAAGTATGAGCCAAACGCACGATTGGACCATAAGTATGAAACAGTCGCACGATTGGACCATAAGTATGAGCTAGTCACATGATTGGACCATGAGTATGGGGCAACCATGCGATTGGATCACCAGAATGAACCAACCGTACGACTGGATGAAGAAGTATAAGCCAGTCGTACAACTGAACCCCAGTCGCACGAATGAATCATGCGTATAGGTCCAGTCGTATGACTAAGCATTAAGACAATATAAACAGAGGGGTGAGTTGGTCGCATTCCTTACCACCCTTCAAAGCTCTCAAAAACTTCTCATACGCAAACACTCTGCCCAAATTTCTTTTACTTTGATTACTCACTGATTCTGATCCTAACTGATTTCTCATTCATCTAGAGGTATTGTGAGACTGAAATCGACCATAATGACCGGTGTAATCAAACCCTAAATGACCTAATCAATTAAAAACAAGAAATGAGAATAACTCTTCAAATAGACCATGTAAATAGACATAATCGATGATATATAGGACATTAAGTGATATATAGAGTCTCTGTGAATCTAATGAGTATAAACACGAAGTCTAACATAAAGTTTTGACCAAGATTCGAGGTTGGAGTGTCGAGCAGAGCAATATGCAAATGGACACTCCGTATGAACCTCAGTCACACGATTGAGCTAGGTGCATGATTCAATTGCACGAATGAATCAATTGGTGACTGAGTCGCACGACTAACTCAACCGCATGGCTTAACATATGACTAAGTTCAGTCGGAAGATCAATCGCACGACTGAACTCAGCCGCAGGATTAATCGCACGACTGAACTCAGTTGTATGGTTCAATCGCACGATTGAACTAGTTTGATCAAAAACAGTTTCAGTTTCAACTGTCATCTCCTATACACAAATCTAATGTATATGTTTCGTGTGTTGCAGCAACATGGGTGATAGATGGATGATGAGCACCAAGCACAATATATGTGCTCACTTAGATGCTACCACTTAGAATGCTTCCGAGTTTTCTGGGATCATAGCCTTTCTGAGGAGATCCAGGATCTTCAAGGCTATATCAACACTTGTACGCCATACAGATCACTACAGTAGACCTTCTAGGATGGTGCTACAGTTGAAAGTTCCACAGAGCCCCACAGTTTTCGGAGCTCGATCTTTAGACAAGGGATTAGTATTACTGTAGACGATCTAAGGCGAGTCCTGGATCTGGGTGAGGATGGTGCCCACCCAACCAAGCTACATCCTCTGCCTGTTCGGGTTTGCTTTCTGCGGATGAAGTACACTGGGGACATCAACGCAGGTGTGCTCAACAAGAGCAACCTGTGCCCCTAGTTTAAGTACTTGGCCCATGTCATCCTTAAGTGCATAGCGTCGAGGAGAGGAGGATTCGACGAGATGTCAGATCAAATCTAGGACGGATATGTTGCTCTGGTGCTGAACCACCCATTCAGTTTCTCCCACATGATATTCTCCTACATGGGTGAGAACCTCAAGGCCAAGGGAAAGGAAGGCTTCTGCATGTACCTAAGGTTTCTACAGATGATTATTGACGAAAAGCTTCCTCTGCTACCAAAAGAGAAAGATGATGTTGTGATTCTAGAGGTTATGGATGACAACACGTTGGGTAGGATAAAGGTCTACCAGGGGAAGCAGGTGAAGCCCCCCGGTAAGGAGACTGTTTGGTCATTTGGCCAACGAGGATTATGTGATTCCCTCTCGCTAGAAGTGGCATCACGATAACAGTGACTCGGATGTTGATCCCATCATGGCACCCACTGACGAAGAAGACGATGATGACAACCATGATCAAGGTCAAGGTGGTGACGCACCTGGTGGAACAGAAAAGGCTACCTTCTACCAAGACCCATTGATAGATGAAGATGAGGAGTTAGATGATGAGCCACTGGTGAGGACAGTTGGGAGCAGGGTTGTGGCCACTGACAAGGGTATAGAGGCGTCCGTGGACGCCCAACTGGTACTGCAGGTGATGATGCTCATGTCATTGATCCTACCTATATACCTGACCAACCCATCAGCCAAAGGGGAGCTTCTATTGCAAAGAGGCCAAGGTTTATTGTGATCACATCTTCTGCCACCACCACCACTCCCACACCCACTATGACAGCCACCACTCCTACCACCACCATCTCAGCTACTACTATCACTACCACTCCTCCCACCACTACTACCACTATCACTCCTCCCACCATCACTACCATAACCATTCCACCACATTCTACTCCCATTCCACCTCCCATCTTCACCACATCTACCACCACAACCACTCACCAAGCTGGTCCCTCCAGCCAATCCACATTCACACCCTAACCTACTCTACCCATGGTCAGGTTAGAGGAGAGCTGGCTAGCCTGAACCGGATGGTGCTAAAGCTTAGTGTTACTAATGATCTGAGGGCTACTCAGATCAATCAACTAATGGCAGTGAATGCGGGTCAAGCAAAGCAGATCCCTCAGTTAAGTGAGAAGAACGCTCAGTACGAGAGAGCGTTAGGCCGAGCCCACCACACACTAAAAGGTCAAAATGAGCGGGTGTTGGCTTCGGTGAAGAGGATAGAGGATCTTGAAAAGAAGAATAAGAAGATATTACTAAAGCTTCAGGGATCAAAGAGTGAGCCGTTAAAGATTAAGGATGGTGATGATGATGATGAGAATGAAGATAAATCTGATGGAGAAGAAGATGATGATGAAGGAGGACCGAGTGGAAAAGATAAAGAGGATGATGGTGATCAAGAAGGTGATGCTGCTGCATCAGCCTCCACTCAAGCTCAGGAGAGGCGCACAAAAAGAAACAAAGATCAAGGAGCCTTGTCCTCAGCTCATCCAGCTGAAGAGACGACAGATCAAGACAAAAGTAATGATTAGATGTCTTTGTATTTAAAAACTTTTGTACTTGAATTATATATTACATTAATGTAATTAATGATTTTCTATGTTTGTCTATGTTTTAATGTCTTGATTAATGACTTATGTGTGATGTTTTAAATGTTTAATCAAACAGATGAAACTCAACTACAAGATGAGTATGATGTCACCCCCCTTCAGCAAGTCAAGACTCAATTTACCATGATTCTTGACTTGCAAGGGATTGTCAGAAGATTTGTGAGCTACACTCCGAAGGAAGGAGAGATCATCCATGATCTAACAGACGAGCAGCTCGCTGAAATGTTCAGACTGAATCCTGACGAGCTTGTCAAAGATGCTTTAAAAGTTGATGTTGTGAGTGATGATGAGCTGAAAGATATGGATGAGATAGAGATAGAGGATGTCCCAAATGATCATTATCCAGAGTACACTAACCACGAAGGCAATGTTATCCCCAACTTGGGTGATACTTTTGGCAGTGCTACGTTTAAGAAACTAGAGGAGATGGAAAAGGAGAAAGAAAAATATGAAAGCCAAGCCCAAGCTTCAGACGCTAATGTTGATCTAAAGAAAGCTGAATGGGCCGGTTGTTTTGCTGAGATGAAAGCCCAACACGCACCGCCAAAGCAGAATGCCTACACCAAACTCTACA
>BJCM01152823.1:0-10340 GCA_018326385.1 Flaveria bidentis | reverse complement strand
TCTCTCCACAGTTAAAACATGTAACTTTGGTTTTATCAAAACCAAAGGTAGTGTCTTTGGTGGCTATCAGGTTCTGTCCCGTCTTTTTCACAAACTTCTTCGCCCTCCGGACAACTCTAGCCAATGCCCACATGATATCCATTCTTTCGAGTTTAGTTTCATCTACCTGCTCGTAGTCTTCATGAGCGAGATGACAGTTTCCAATCTTCCGTGCAACCAGACCATCATAGGAGTGAACTACAGCTACTAGGAGATCCATATGCTCATTTCTCACCTCTACAGTAATATTACCGATATTCTCGGTCTTCAACTTCGTAGTATTTGCTTCAGGTGCTATAAATTGGGTGAAAGATGACCCTGACGTGTCAAATCCTGAAGTAGTGGCTTGGGAAGAAGCGGTTGAACTCGACACGAATGTCATTTGAAGTGGTGCTCCCGAAGTTTTTGGTTGAGGAGTTGAGTTGTAAAGTGACGGGTACTGATCATATGATCCTTTTTGAGACATGTACTTCATCCTCAATTTTTCCTCTCTCAGTTTCAGAATGAAGTCATTAATATCCAACTTTGCCAGCATATCATTCTATCTTAGATTTGACACAAACGAAACCCACTTCTCTAGCAATCCATCTGCAAAATTCGACACCTTCTTATCCATGGACGTGGTAACCCCATGAGTGTGCAGCTCACTCATCAAGTGGTAGAAACGGTCGATGATGTCATCCAGGCTCTCTTTTCCTATCGAAGAGAAGTTATCAAACTCCTTCTTCAAAGCCTTCGCCTTTAATGCCTTCATTGTCGCATTCCATTCATATCGTTTTTCCAGAGCCTCCCATAACTTCTTGGCTTGTTTGTTCTCAGAAAACTAATGGAATATATCATTAGGAATTGACTGAGATAACAAAGCATACACCTTCTTATATGCGTTGTACTTCACCTTCTGGCTATCCGTCATTCCACCCAAGGTAAGTTTAACTCCATCAGCCCCAACTGGCATGCTATAACCTGTCTCGATTAATTCCCACAGATTGGGGTCAACTCCATTTAGGTATATCTCAAACCTTTGTTTCCATTGTGGGTAATCATCTAACGTTATGAGCTTAGGGGGCTTATTGTGATTCCCAACTTCATTTTCTAGAAGCAATAGATTCTGGATTCGTGAATCCCTACTGGCAGTGAACGCTGAGTATTGATATTCCATTATTATTAACTTTGAACTTCAAATTGAGACTTATTCACTCGTGCGAATGGAAAGGTCTGGATGAATCAATCGTGAGATTGAACAAATGTGGTTGAGCCAATCGTGCGATTGGACAAATGCGGATGAACAGTTGTGCGATTGGGCAGATGCGGATGAACAATGCTAATAAGATTGTTCAGTCGTATGAATGTATGGGCGACTGAGTTTAATCGTGCGTATGGGAGGTGCGAGTGAGTTCAGTCGTGCGATTGAGTCAATCTTGCGACTAAAGGTTGCTATTTTGAAAATTCGAGTGTTTTTGGTACTTTGACACAAAAATACGAATTTTTACAAACACTAATTTGTCGTAAGCCGAAAAACGTGAACTTTTAGATATGGAGACGTCGAAAACACTGTTTTACTCAAAAAGATGGTGTTTTTGAATAAAAAACATGAATTTTTTACACCAAACGATCGAATTACACGCAAAATCAAGAGCCAAAGCTCTAATACCACTTGTTAGGACCGTTTACGTACGGTGAACTAACTGATTCTGCGCGTATACCAACTCAAATAGTGTGGAATCCTATTTGATTATCGATCCAATCAGGGAGAACACAGTTCAGATCAATCTAACGATTAATAAAATGTTAAGAATGTTTAGAGAAAGATCAACTATGATCTATGAACTTGGAACAGGTTTTCTTGAGTTTCTGGACGGCTAGTGTACGATTATGTGCGTAGGTATTCGAATTGTTACGTTTTTCCACGAATTAAGTGCTATTTATAGGTTAGGGTCTTCCAATCGTATGATTGAACCATTAGCATGATTCAGTCGTGCGACTGAATCATGCGGTTGATCCATCCGCATGATTGAAGGTTCAGTTGTGCGACTGAGTCAATTTTAAGTCACAATCGTGCGATTGATCCAGTCTCCTGGTACAGTCGGGCGACTGGTCCATTAGCATGAAGTATTCATGCGTATGGTCCATTAGCATGTTCCATTCCCATGAGAACTTCATATGATTAAGTTTGAACATGTTTCTCAATCATTATTGACTAAGAATTATGTATAACAACCACAAACCTATATATTTAGTTCACTATAAGTTATCACACAATAAACAATGAAATATTAAACATTACAAACATCAACCACACTTTGTATTTCATTCATACCTATTCGATTACACATATGTAAGACATGATAGACATATTACATTAAGCTCCTAAACTAGGTATACACGTATCAACACAAGTTTTTTAAAACCAGGTTTATTTTAAATATATGATTTTTCAAAAGAAATCATCCATCTCGAACAACAGTAGGTTCCAGAAAAAAAAAATTAAATGCAAAGTTTTCCAAAAACAAACTTTAAAAATAGGATAAAAAGAAATTTCGAATATTATGTTAAAAAAAGTTAAAATTTCATTCGATTTCAACCAATTTATAAATTAAACTAATTTAATAAATAATTATCTAAAATTCATATTTAATTCCCGAATTTGTTTATGAGTTTTGGATATTTATTTGGTTTATAAATCAGATGAACTGAAAAAAAGGTTTAACCAGAGTTAGAATTTTCCTAACTTGTTGTTCAAGTTTGTTTTGGAAAAAAATTGATTTTAATTTCTTTTAAAACCTGCTATTTTTCTAGTTAAATGATTACTCTTGAAAAACCATATTTTTCTAAATTCCTTTTGGAAAACTCGATCAAAGTCTTTTTTTGGAAGTTAAACTTTCTTAATTAATTATTATTAAGTTCATGTCAACAATCTAAAGAAAAAAACATTTTAACCTGGTAAGGAGGTAAAATATATAAAATTAGCACATTACCTACTAGTTAAGTGATCAACAACAACAACTACTACCACGACGACGACGACGACGACGACGACGACGACGACGACGACGACGACGACGACGACGACGACGACGCCAGCAGCAGCAGCAGCAACAACAGCAGCAGCAGCAGCAACAGCAACAACAACAGCAAGCAACAACAACAGCAAGCAACAACAACAACAATAATAATAATAAGAATAATAATAATAATAAAAATAACTATAATTATAATAATAATAGTAATAATAATAATAATAATAAATTATAATAATAATAACAATAATAATAACTAAAATTATAGTAATAATAATAATATTAATAATGATAATAATAATTTATAAAAATTATAAAACTTAAAAATATTTAAAATAATTAAGTTAGGGGTTTTTTTTGTCATTTTATAAACTTTAAAAGAAATTTATGTGCATAAAATAACAACAAATTAAACTACAAGGGCCACTGTGTAATTTTAAAGTTACAACCCAAACCCCCGCCCACATTTAACCCCCCGTATTCCCAACCAAAGGTGCCGACCATACTCCGGCCGAGCTCCGGCCACCCCAAAAACCAACTATTTCAATCGATTCTTAATACGAAAACCTTTCCAAATCATTCTAGAACATTCTTCGAACTTGAATGCACCCATAATCACGTTTAATCATTGGTTACCAAGCTAATCGATTACATAACTGAAGACCCTTAATCAGATAGCCATTCAAACCTTAAATACTAATAATAACTAAATTAATTCAACCAGATCAAATGACTATCTATCTCTAAACAAACACAACTCTCAATTTCACCTAAAAACATACAAACATAGTGATTTGATCACCAACATCATCGCGATCTGCAACCTTCTCGAACATCATCATCTTGGATTTGTTAGTGAAGATGTGCTTCTGATACCACTAGAGGTGTTAACTGAGCTGGAAAAGGCAACCCTTCTATTGATTGAGCAAAGGGAAGAAGCAGCAAGGCTGGCCTTAGAGGATGAAAGAAAGAGGAAGAAAAAGGAATCTGATTTGCACCTCAGGAGGGAGAGGACAACTTTCCTAACCTCCAGGGGTTTCTCTCAAGAAGAACTGTCTCGCCATGATAATGATACAATCTTATGGCTTTTCAACAAAGAGCAAACTCAATTGGAGAAAGAGAGAAAGAAAGCTGCAATAGAAAAACTAAAGGAAAAAGAAGAAGAAAGAAGAAGACACAAGACTTGATGCTACCAAGAAGATATATGATAAATCCTGGATGAAGGACTATCTTTGGGCTTATGGCTTCTCTGGTAGGCAGGTGGGTCCCATGTTTATGAAGATCTTGTAGCGTATTGTCAGTGAAATCAAAGCTGACATACACTCAAGGAGAAGGAAAGAGATGTATCGTAAGGTATAGGGGATGACTTTCATATTCACTCCACAACCACAACCTCAACCCGAACCTATCCTTTTCCATTTCCTTGTTAAAACTGAACCAACCTCTGAGCCTTACACTCATGAACCCACATCATCAACCTTACCCACTTCCTCACCCATTCAATCCAAACAACCACCAAAACTACCCATCTTCAAACCTAAAACCTTACCCAAAACCCAAACCTCTCCTACCAAACAACCACCCAAGTCATCCTCTCATTCATCCAAACATCTATCCTTAGAATAGTTTACAGAGATCAAGATGAAGCTCACCAAGTGTACAACTCTAAGTGACATCATCAATCCAATCAACCCATATCATCAACCTTACCCACTTCCTCACCCATTCAATCCAAACAACCATCAATACTACCCATCCTCAAACCTAAAACCATACTGAAAATCCAAACCTCTCCTACCATACAACCACCCAAGTCATCCTCTCATCATCCAAACATCTATCCTTAGAATAGTTTAAAGAGATCAAGATGAAGCTCACCAAGTGTACAACTCTAAGTGACATCTCTTGTGAGGAGGAGTTTGTAAAATTGACTTTTGTTGACGGCTCCTCATGTTCCTTCATAAGAGATCAATTCCTTGATCTTCCTAGAGGAACATTAGACCAAGCTACAAAAATCTTTGGCCTCAACTTTGATTCTCTAAATGATGAAGAGAAGAAGCTAAGAAGAAAGTTGGTGACCCTACTGGAAATAAAGAAAGGTGACAAGGTTCATATTCGGCCCCTTGTACCAAGGAAGAAGATTATTCAGTGGAGTTCGAAGACTCTTTTCACAACTTTGTTGTTGAGATAGAGAATGGTGAGAGAAACAGGTTAAATGCCTCCACTTTGCTACAGTTAAGCAAATTTGACATTGCTGAGTTACCAAATAAGTCATTCTCCAACCCCTCCAACTCCGAGATGGCTTCTCATATCGAAAATCATCTAAGCAGCCTTCATCTAACCAAGCTGACTGCAAGGTCCAAGATTGAAGAGGAGATGAAAGTAAGAGAGGAGGAAAGGAAAGGATCAACAACCAAAGGCAAATCCTTTCTTCAAATGGTTGAAGGTTCCAACCTAGAATCCATAGTTAGATGGGAGTATGACTATAAATCTCATCAACTAACTCTCTTTAGGGGGCACAACAGAGGGTACATGTCATTCAGAGTAACAGAATGGATCTCCTATCCACTAATGACCTGTGCAAACATCTCAGCACAACTTCTGGGAAGAATAAAGAAATGGACAAACATCTTTTGTCCTTGGTGCTGAAGGTTTTGAGAAGCAGGAAGAAGTGCGGTTTTGGTATCATCAGCCTATGGGGAGTTTGTTGAATCTAAAAACGCTGGTGCAACCAAAACAAAACACTTAGACTATTATTGGTACAACCAATAAAGGACTTCCGAAGCTAAGAATGAAACTTCTGAAGACAAATGGAGTTCTTCCGAAGTCAAGTGCAAGATCAACTTCCGAAGGAAAGCTCCAACTTCCGAAGAGAAAGTCTATGCTCTTCCAAAGCTTCAACAATTAGAAGAAATTAAGACTACAACTTCCAAAGTTTGAAGTCCCAAGGAAGCCTCAGAAGAAGTGTCCATTTCCGAAGTATAATTGGCTTCGAAAGTACAAGTTCTTCCGAAGCCAGTTAACCATCGGAAGTAGCTACTATGAACCAGTGGACATAAGTGTTGTCCCTCTAACACTTCGTTGCAGACCTCTGATATACTACATGGTGTTTTCTATAAAACCCATGTAGGTGACCATACTTTATTCCACTATTCACCTTCTTTAGTTAGTATAGTTGCCAACTTTAGTGGTGACAAAAGGTAAGTCATGGACATGTTATGACTATCATATCTTAGATAATACTTTATATAATAGCTTTATAGTATAAGGTTTCCAGTTGGTATCAAAGTATATCCGGCTGTAGGTAGTAGTATATGTAGTTTCTCATTATAACTTATGTAATATGCTTGAGAGAGTCTCGTAATACTTTGAGTTAATAAATAATATATACAACTATCTTAAAAAACTATTCTCTTGTGTTTGCCTTGATTTACTTAGTATATTATTATCAACTCTCAAAAGAACATTGCTTTATCACAAACCCAAGTATTACTTAGTAAGTTTGGGAGAAAATACTTGTGTTGATTACAAAAACCGATCCTGCATTTGTATTTAAACATTTAATTTGAGTATATATGAAATTAACTAAGTTTTATAATATGATGTATGTAATTAAAATTTTAAGTTGGGTATATATGTAATTGAAGATGTTTGTTGGAGGAAATATATAATACTCCATTTTATATATAGCTATATAAATGTGAAGCTTCTTGCCTTATATACGCCTACAAGGTTTATTATAAAACTGTTGTTAAGAGACTTCATTTTCATCTTCTTAGTCATCAACAAATTACATATGATACATATGATGATACTTAAAATATTCTTAAAAAGTCTTTTTATTAATGTTATTCCTAGAAAATATTTTTTATAAAATAAGAGTTGTTAAGAACATTTTAAATATCATCATATATATCATATATAATTTGTTGATGACTAAGAAGATGGAAATTAAGTCTCATAACATGAGTCCTATAATAAACCGCCAAGAAGCTTCATATGCACAAAGATATATATAAAATGAAGAATTATATATTTCCCCCAATAAAGATCTTCAATTATATATATACCCAACTTAAAATTTTAATTACATATATATCACATTGTAAAACTTAGTTAATTACATATATACCCAAATTAAATGTTTAAATACATATATCCCATTCTAAAACTTAGTTAATTACATATATACCTAAAATAAAATTTTAATTAAATATATCCACTTTATTAAACACAAATATTACACATTTATCAATTTGATAATTTTTATTAAAAATGACTTATATAATTAGTATTTTACTTTTATTTTTAATACACTATGAAATTATGTTTTTTTTACTAGCTTTTCAAGTTTTGATTATTTACTAATGATTTTATATAAATGTTTTAATGTTCATTTTTTAGCTTTTAATGCTAATATTTCCTGTTTTACGTACTAGACACTTCAAGTCTCGTTATGCAACATGATCCGAATACACAATTTTATATTGCATAATGAGACTATAAGTGTCTCGTAAATATACTAGAAAATATTAGCAAAAAAGGTAAAAAAACAAAAATAACATAAAAACCTTTAATATAGAAATATTAATAAATAATAAATACTCAAAAATAAAGTAAAGAAGGAAAAACATAATTTTACAGTTTAATAAAAATAAGAATAAAATAGTAATTATATATGTTAAATTTTAATAAATGTAATAAAATGGGTAAATATGTAATATTTATGTTTAACAAATCGGATATATATTGCAAGACTGTTAGAAGGGGTAATGTACTTTACAACACAACAACACAATTTAGGAGAATTCTTTAGAACACTTAATAGATCAAATAGGGAACTCATTAACTAGAATAAAAGATGCTAATAACATAAGTAAATGAGAGACAAAACAAGATAGCAAAACAACACAAGTATTTGACTTTCAAGAATGCTGTATATTGCTTCTCAAGTTCTATTACAAAGTGTTACAAAGCATAATAGAAAGTTACAAGTACTTGAGATACATATACTACATCCTACAACCGACTATACTTCGAAGGCTAGCTGGATACATAAGACTAGACAACAAAACCAAATGTAGAGTCAAAAGGCAGATTGTCTTTTGACTTTGTGACTATGACATGCCATTGCTCACATCCTAATATATTACAAAAAAGGATTAAGTACACAAAGTAGAAAGCTCAAACTCAAGACCTTAATATACAGTTACCAAAAGCATGGACCTTTTTCACCAACTTGTAAAAGTTGGTGAGTCAAACAGAGTTGCAGCGGAAAGGTGGTCCAATTTTATGGTAAAGTACATCAGATAAAAGCATGTTCATAAAAGTAATCAGATGAAATTTGTCTTAACTCTTTGGCTTCGGAAGACTTTTTCTTGAAGCTTCGGAAGACTTCATATTTAGCTTCAGAAGATATTGGTCTTGGCTTTGAAAGATTTTACACTTAGAATATTTCTAGTGCAGGGTGTAAAACTTCTGATGCATTTGTACTTTGGTGCATGCATGTAGAGAGACTTTGGATGTTTTAAATATTTTAGTTTCATCAAACTTATTGGAATCCTTAGAAACTCCCCCTAGGCTAATGCTACCAAAACATTTGAAGACCTTCGTCAGTTGATAGTCTTCATCATAATGATGACAGGACCCTTCTTCATTAGATGGTCAGGATCACTCAGACTTTTATAGTATCTTTACATCTCAAAAAGATCATGCAGAGGTAGGTTGAATAAGTCTTGCCATGTGTAGACATTCTCACCACCTTGATCTATAATCACATGACATCTTTCTGGATTAGTTATAAAGGTCCAGGATAAGATGGGTCTCTCAAAAGCAAGAGGAGATACTTGAATTGGAGTTGATTGGGCTGCCTTTTCATGCACTTTCTCAGGTTGATCTAACTCACCCTAAGGTATGGAGGTGGATGGTTTAGACTTCATGGTGCCCTGAAACTCTTTGAAGAATAAGGTCTCTTTTGTTTGCATCATACATTCACCCTATGATGTAGTTGGAAGTTCCTTGAGGTGGAGATGACATTGCCCTTGGTATACCTTCCTCAAAAAGACTCTGAATGAAGGAATCTATAGAGTCCACATCAATATGAACTTGAGGAAGTTGCTGAGTATGGATAATTTCAAGTGAAGATGATGAGTCCTCAATGTCCATGCTCTATAAAGAACTCCCAGGTTCTATGTCTGTGATAAACTTCTCCCTATTTTGGTAGCATCACCCACTTGCATAGGTGAGCTAGAAGTTAGATCAATCACATTCACTGGTTCTTGTGTTCCTGGTTGAGCTTTTCTTAAAGGTCTCCCAACTAGTTTTTCCTTAAGATAAGTGTAGGACCGTTAAAGGGGGCTAGTTACAACACAACAACACAAAGAGGAGATTAACTAAAACTTAATCAAACAGTACACTGGATTAACCAAGGTAAGACACTAAAAACACAAGTAATGTAAGAGACAGAACACAAATAACACAAGTATATGGTTTTCAAGAATGCAGTAATTGCTTTATCTATGTTCTATTACAAGTGTCAAAGCATAAACGAAAGATACAAGAACATGAGATACTTATACTACATGCAGCTTCTGAGCTTTGACCAGAGAGAGGTTGAGAAGCACCTTCACCAGCAGGTGTCTCAGAAGGAATGTGGATCTCTGCAGCAGTTGATGATGATAAGACAGGGGTCTCAGATTTTGCCACTGGGCCTTCAGTCAAGGTTTCCCCTATGAAGCTAACCTTAGGGTTTGCCTCAACATCCAGTTGAGCGATGGCATTGCATGATTGTCTAAGTCTCCTTCTTAAGTTGAACTCTACAATGATCCTGTTTTGGATTCTTTGAGCTAGTTTGTCTGCTTGTCTTGATTTGCTTGGGTTGACAAGTGGCATGTTGACTAGATCCAGACCTTCATTGTAGTTCAAAGTCTGAAAATTGAAGACTTCTTGTTGTCCTTGAAATCTTATGATGATTAGGGCTTTCCTGATATTGTCATACCTCCACCCAATGATGTGATTGGAAGATGGTGAGGATGACATAGCCTTGGTATCCTATCCCCAAACGTACTCTTTATGAAGGAGTCTGTGTAGTCCACATCAATGTGAATTTGAGGAGGTTGCTGAGAATGCACAATTGCAAGCAAGGATGGTGAGTCCTCAATGTCCACTCTCTCTTAAGGACTCCTAGGTTCTGTAGCTGTGATGACTTTCTCCCCCTTTTTGGTAGCATCACCCACTTGCATAGGTGAGCTAGAAGATAGGTCAATTACATCCACAGGTTCTTGT
>BJCM01152818.1:0-14153 GCA_018326385.1 Flaveria bidentis | reverse complement strand
TTAAGGTCACTTAACACTTAGCTTTTCTCTCAAACTCACTTTGAACAACACTCGGATAAAGATAGAGTCAATAAGAGTTGATCACAATACAGCAAGTAATAAGGAACACAAGAAGTAATTTTCAAGGTACTTTCATATATTGTTTCTCAACTCAAGTATTACAAGACTCTTACAAGCAGTATGGAATGAGTTACAATGAGAATCTATATATAATACTACCTACAACCGGATATACTTTGATACCAGCTGGGATCCTATAACTAAAGCCTATACTACAAGACTATAGTTTAAGGTATCTCGGATAAAGTCTTATCTGAGATATGGTAGTCAGGACATGTCCCTGACTTACCTTTTGTCATCAACTAAAGTTGGTAACATGTACTATCATAAAAGGTGAACATTGGAATAAAGTATGGTCAACTACATGGCTCTTTTAGGAAGAAGCCATGCAATATCAGAGGTCTGCAGCGGAGTGTCAGTGACCATACTTGTGTCCACTGGTTCATAGCAGTGTCTTCCGAAGGTTAAGTGGCTTCGGAAGAACAAGTACTTCCGAAGCCACTTATACTTCGGAAGAGGATGCTTCTTCCAAGGCTTGGAGACTTCTTCTTTTCTTTATACTTCGGAAGTAGTCTTCTGATTGTTCTCTTAAGACTTGTTCTTCGGAAGCATGCTCTTAACTTTGGAAATAGAGTTTTGTCTTCGGAAGTTGATCTTTCACTTTGTCTTTGGAAGAACTCTACAACCTTCGGAAGTTCCATGCTAAGCTGCGGAAGCCTTTGCATGTAGTACCAAAATTGTTTAAGTGAATTGGTTTTAGTTGGACCAGTCTTCTTCTTGATCCAACATATATTTACTAGTTTAGCTTATAAACTAATATTAATCTATCTATAGATACTAATAAAAGAAGTTTCTTTTGCCACTTGTCATTTTCTTAAACCATTTTTTTGACACTTGTCATTCTTCTAAACATTCTCATTTTATTTTTTCTCCAAAAGTGTATTAAAATAATTTAAACATTTAAACAATTTATCTCTCTTCATAAAAGTTAATTTGGTCAATTGATATATTTTTCTCTTTCATCTATATTTTTTTAAATCAAACTATGTTTTTAAAAATAAATTTTATTAAGAAAATTAAAATTCATATATTTTCTAAAAATTGAACCTTTTGAAACAAAATATTTTAAATCAATTATTTTAAAAAATAATTATAAAAAATATGAAAAATTTTAAAAGTATTTTAATTAAAACAACCAGAATAATTAAAAACTTGAGTTTTTAATAAACAAGATTTTTATAAACAATAAATTTTTATAAGAAAATCTTAAAACACATATTTAAAAATAAAACTATTTAGATAAAAGAGTTAAAACTAGTATAATTGTTTTATCTCTTGAACAAGTACGTATATATAATTTTATGCATATCATATGTTAAAATATCATACAGTAACTTTTTGTGTTTATTACTAACTATCATCCGTTTAATAAATGAGTTTCTAGACTATCTAAATATCTATATACCTATATATTTATCAATCTATAACCTATTTATTGTTTATTTATTTGAAATAACTATTCATATACAATTATAATCATAGTTTATATCAAACATGGTTTTATAATTTATAACTTTTTTATTACTAATTATTAATTATCTTATTTATTCAATCCGTGTAATACACGGGATACTAACCTAGTTGTATATACAACCAAAGTGAGATAAGTCTCATACCTCTTAATGATTCGGTCCATAACATGTTGGGTTCAGTGGTATTTTGGTTAGGTTTATTTATTAAAATTGTTTTGATAATTATTAATCAGATTAATAATAATTAACGCAACGTAGTAAAAATTAAAACCAAAAGTGAACCAGACAGGACTTGGGTACAAACAATGCAAATACAAAATATAATATATCTTGGCGGTTAATAATTAACCGCTTGAGACACTGAGGTACAACGATTGATAGCTAGATTAATGAACACGTAAAAGGAACACGATGGTCGCGGCTTCAAGAGGCGCTCCGGCAATGGTGTGATGACTTGCGATGGTCGCCGGCTGAAGTAAAGCAGGAGCGGCAGTGGTGGTTTTCTATGGTTGTGTAATATGTTTTTCAAAGAAAACAATTAAAAATTGTTCTTCAAATATATTGCTCCTTTACGTGAATTTCAAAATACAATATTATATACATATTATACATAAATACACAATTAATGATTTAATTAACATTAATCAACTAGTGGGCCCTAACATATAAACAAAAAACCGAACTTTTTTAACGTTTTACTATTAAACGTTTGATTAAATAATTTATAACTTTTATAAATTATTATGACCCGACAATAGTTTGTATCTATTTACTTATTCGGGTCATAGCTTCGTTGGCAACGTGACGTGATCGAACCCGTACATAATCCAACATAACATACTTGTGACAATTGTCAACTGTATCATACACCCGTTTTCAATTATTTTTACGCACTCGTGTTTATTAAAGTGAGCTTATATACACTAAAAGAGTTGTTATTGTAATTAGGATTGTAAATGAACCTAATTAACACGAATAAGATCATGTTCATGTTTATCATTAAGAACTAATGTATTTATAAATTGTTTACGAACACTTACCGAACAAAAACCATTGTTCATGTTCGTTCATTGAGGACATGAATATATTCATGAATTGTTTCGAACGCAAACGAACACAAACAAAAACAAATGAACACAAATAAAAGTAAATGAACACAAACAAATGTACATGAATATGATTAACACATAAAAGTACATAAACACAAATAAATATAAATAAAATATATTTATTTTAGAATAAAAATTTTATTTTCATCACTCAAAATCCACCAAAAAATTAAGTATTTAACATAAATATAAAAAAAAAATACTCGATATAATTGTTATAAATTTAACTAACACAAAAATTAATAACATAAACGAACACATTATCAAATGTTTACGAACGAACATTGACAAACGTAAACGACCACTTTACTGAACGTTCACGGATATAAATGAACTAACGTGGCTTGTATTCATATTCGTTCATTTAACTAAATGAATGAAATCTACGTGTCCATGTTCCTTCATTTACTAAACTAACGAAAATAAACAAAGTTCCCACATTCGTTGAAAGTTCGGTTCGGTTTGTTTGCGGCCCTAATCGTAATACTACAGGAAACAAGTAATATTTTTTAAAAAAATAACGATGCTATACTTAAATTAAACAAGATAAAATACGTATTTTTAGTGTTCTTTTATTTAAAATTAACGTATGAACAAATTATAGCCTTTCAAAAGGGGAAATTAATTTATAAGTAAACAACTAATTAAGATTTAAGATAGTTAAATTTATAAAACACATTTTACCCACTTAAACTCTCAAAAATTATCCTATATATGAAAAAAAAAAAAAACTTGAGCAGCAGTTGTTTATCTTGAGTTAGTTGTTTGGCCACTTTGAGATTGACCACATAATTTTTGAAACTTTCCACTATACGTACTCCCCATGCATCAGCCTTTTTACATATGTGAGTTGAGAGAGAGGATGTGAGGGTGATCGGAGCCCGGCCGGCGCGGCAGCAGTCTGCGGCGGCATGCATGGTAGCGTTTCTGTGCTCCGCTCTCGACGACGGCAGATGTTGACGGCTAAGTGCGGAGGCATGGTGGCAGAATGGATGACGGAGAAGGTGATTGGATCTGATAGTAAAAGGGTGTGGGGGTGGTTAATCTCAAAAAGACCAAAAAGAAAGACCAAAAAGGATGACCGTTGCTTTTTTCATATATTGATAATATTTTGAATATCATGGAAAATAAGAAACTTATTATCTATTAAACAGAAATTATATTTTGACAATTTAAAATATTACTTATTAAATTTGTCGATGACGGTGACATAGTGTTCATTTGAGACATTAAACTAATATTTTTGTTAATGATGTTGGGATTTTCCTCGTATGATACCCGATTTTCATTTTTTAGTTTATTTTTTACCTGTGATATATGTTGGGTGATGATCTTAGTGCTAATGGTCACTGTGGTTGTTTCGGTCGACAAAATCCAATGGTTAGGTCAGCGATGATGCTATGCATCTCGATTCATCCGACGATTAACTGTTTAAGGGTAGTGATGATATGAAAACGTTGGTGTTGTTTTGGCGAGACAATTAATTTTTTGCAGCCACGACACATCATTTCTAAACCCTCTACTCTTGACTTATACCGTTGTGTGGTGTTGTGATCGGATTTTTAACCGCCGCGAAGTGCGGTTAGTTACCACCTAGTTAATATGAAAAGACAAATTTGTGGTTTTCAAATATTAAAAAAAAACTTATACAACACGTGGATATATTGTAAATTTAAAAATATAAACTACTATAGTTGTATCATATTCAAAGTAATGAAAATAAAATGTGCAGTAACACTAGGTTACAAGTCTCATTTATGGAAAGAAAAGAAATAAATTAGAAGGAAATAAAAAATAGTTGTGTTTTAGCGTTTTTTTAATGGAAGAAATAAAAGAATTGTTAAAAATTTATGTTCCCAAGTTTACTTAAGAAGAAAAAAAAATAAATAAAAGAAAAATTAAGGCTAAAATCAATATTTCCAAAATAAAAGAAAATGAAGAGAAAAGAAAAGAAGAGAAGATAAAGAAAAAGAAAATATTTTATTTTTTTTCTGTTGTTGACTAAACTCGGGAACACAACAAAAAAAGAAGCTAATGATGGTGGTGGTGATGCATAATATAATGAAGATGACGACGAAAAAGTTAAGTTTAATGACTTCCAACGGCCCTAACAGTTGTATCACGTGGCACTTTAAGCTCCTAATGGTTCAAACAACTGGATCGAAAATGATAAAATCAAAGATGATGACAAATGTGATGCATTGTTACTCAATCTTGTATCTGAATTAGGGATTGATTGTCGTGAATTTAGCGTTCCAAAACATTAGGTCTACATCAAGAGTACTTCCCGCCTTAAACCAACACAAAAAGTATATGCAAGCACATTACGTATATCACATAATAACATCAACGCATTGTCCCCATCATTTTGACATTCTATACCACACTTTCATTCGAAAACCCGTTAATTCCTTATCGGATAGTTCATAAACCGTCAGAAAGATGACATCATACAGAAATCGAGGCTCGTTGTAATGCAAGAAACAGATTGGATCGCCAAATACTACCTGATCACACTCCATAACAAGAATGACCACGATCCTTGAGTCAAACCCAGTGGACAAAAAGACGACGTCAATAGGGAGGGGGTGGGACGAGTTGGGTAGGCTAACTTAACTAAGGAGGACTCACTTTTTTGGACTATTTTGTCTTTTCGTCGAGGGATATATACAACATTTCACGCACATACTTCACTAGAAAAGTTAACGGTCATATGTGATTATCATTGATATTACGATTTAACAAACAATTAAGATCATGACTTGACTGTAATTTCTCAAAGTTTGAGAGCATAGCCGTAATATCAACATGCCACAAGGACCATTCGGTAATTAACTAAGTTTATGAGAAAAACACAAGCACCGTCAATGTAAGTATGCAACTTGCACCACACATTTAAATTCGTGTGATTATAAGCAATCACAAGTAAAAACTAAGAAAACTAGCTAAAAATTTGCATAAAATTGCAACTTATCTGCACGAAGACAACAATCAAGACACTACAAAATAAAACAATCTGAGTGGTACATGTAACAATATATAAGAAAATGCGACAGAGGAGAAGACTATTTTGCCAAGCAGGCCGAGTGATCATCGCTACATCTCTCAACGTGTCATAGCTCATCCTGCAAGACCACCACCAAAACATTTTTCAAAACCATGACAAAGTTCATTCAACAATTTTAGCTAGAGTACATGGTCTGGGTCAGACCAGTCAAACTGATCGGTTTGGTTTTCCAGTAGGTCTTTTTCAAACTGGATTGAACGGCTTGGTTTTGAACCCGTGAGGATCAAAGTATCAAACATGTCCATTAACATGCTAGAACGTTAAGTAGTGTGCTACAAGTTTGCGCCAACCTACCCAGTTTGATTCTTTATCATCCTTTTAGTTATGTTTACAGTTTAATCATAATTTCAGCCTAGTAAACCAAAAACTAGGAACCAAACCATTAGCACTTATTTGGTTTGGTATCGTTCTTTCCAGTTCGGTTTCAATATTGACTGGTTTACAAGAATTAAAACCATTTGTAACGGTATACCTCATTGTTTTGCTATAAAACCGTACAAACCAGACCACAAACACTCCTAGTTTTAACCCATTTATATAAATACAAAGAACAAGCTGCACATGAATATAGACAACAAGAGATTTACAATAAAAAGTAGCTGAATATATGAAAAAAAGACTTACATGATAATCATCATAGTGGCGCTGCAGTTAAGAAAAAACAAAATCAGAATTAGATTACAAGATAATGAAATCCAAACACCAGCAAGATGGCAGGAATTATGGCCTTGGAAACTTGATAGCAACTTAAAGGGTGTATGATTATTGTGTCTTGAAATAGCAATAAACAGTTGCAAGTAGGCCAACTAGTTAGCTTTCTATCAAGAAACTCGAGCTTGTTTGAGACGAGTTTTAACGAGTTCAATGTCAAGCACAAAAACAAGCGTTTAATATATGATGACCCAGCTCAAGCTTAAATGGGCTCGGTTCAAGATCCCACTGAACTTTACGGACCTTGTGTAAATTTATATATATAAATTGAAATTTACAAATTATACTATAGTTGGTTCTTATTATTGTTAAGACTTATATAAAAGGGTTTTTCACTTTTGGTCAAGTTTTGTCGGGAAAATATTCAAGCTTTTAGGGCTGTGCTGGAATGTGCATCATGACTCGTCTATCTATTGAGACAAGCTGTCAACTCGTTTTCAGCCATTATTGCAACAAAACTGATATTCAAACGAAAGGTAAATACAAAATATATATATATCTTATAAGAAGACAGAGAGAAATAGTGATTTAAGACAAGACCAAGGCTTCACAGGGTGTGCTCTGTGCCTACTTAAATGTGCAATCAAAGCAGATAAGAAGTCACTAAACAAGTTAATCATTTAAAAACATCGCATTTAGACACTAACCCTTCTGTATTTGTCTCTGTAATAATCCTTATCTCTGCGCCTTCTATCATAACCTCTTTCTCTCTTCCTCCTTTCTCCTTCCTCTCTTGCCCTTTGTGCTTCCTGCACATATTTTATAGTTACCATTTATTATATATTTACTTATTAACAAATAAGAAAAATAAATTTATATAGTCAACTGAGTCCAGTAAGCCACCTCTTCCTCCCTTGCTTTCTTTATTTTCTCTGCTTCCTCCAAGGCTTCTTTTTCCATCTGATTTTAACCAGAAAACGCATTTAAATGCATGTATAATGTGTGTATACAGTAAGCATGTGGCAATTTTTAGCCCATTTTACTTATGAACTGGCTGATTATATTTGATTCTTTTATATCTCAAACGGGTCTAATATACAATTTAAGAAGTAGCTGAAGCTGAGCTGCTAAACCGGTCAAAGATCACTGAAGTCTATTATTATGCATACAACTTCCTAAATGCTTTATTAAAAAATTGGATTATTTAATTGTAATCTTTGTTGTATTCTTACTAATAATCAACACATTATTATTTATAAATTCTAAAATTGACAGGAAATGATATAGGCAGGAAAACTCGGCAAGACCTGCCCATTTCGGCTGTACTAAAATTAACCTATTTCAACCCAAAACTTCCCCACCGCACCCCTCTTGGAAGCTCTAGTTATAATAGATACAGAAGCAACAGCACACCTCTCTATGGGTGAAAACTTCTTGCACCACTTCTTTTGCATAGTCCGGATCATCACAGATCAGAATGTTGTCAAAAACAGAACCAGCTTTCACCTGCATTTTAGTCAAATACCGTTCAGGCATTTTCTAAGAACGTATAATACAACTTTTTAACGTAAGAAAGAGCATCCTTGACTGAGCTATGATAAAGGACCGTACCTGCCAAACCTCAATTCCCACATATTTAATAGGCTTGAGTACATATAGATCAGGATCATCTTCAAATTCTGAGCAAGTGCACAATAAGGCAATAAACTAATTTTCAAGAATACATAAATGCTACTAAAAGTGGCAAAATTGATGGGCCAAAAAGGTAATTTTTTGTATGGTTTAGGTTGACCCAAAATACTTTCGCTCAAATGGTTTACTTATTCTATAAATAGTTAAGTGTGTCATATATGAATACTGGAATTTATTATTCTGATAAAAATCTAACTTTTTGGATAATATGATTCAAGAGGCTTTATGCATATTAACACACTGTGGGAGACCATCAACTCGTTACCCTGGTTCCATTCAAGCTAGCTACCTTTGTTTTATCACTTGTTGGAGACCAATAAGATAATAATAATAAACCGGATCGTCCCATAAGTAATTACGCCAAACTAGCCCCATGTAAGTGTGTAGTGTGTGGTACCTGGGTTATCAATCCATGGGATCTTCCACTTCCCCTTGTAATTTGGATTTTTTATTTTCTGCAGCAACACAAAAGATATATCTCAAATTAAAAATATTACTATGAAGCTACCCAAAATGCTCAAAGTTGGTAGAAACTTAGCCATGCCTTTGGTTTCCATGGCCCTTTGTATGCCGGATTTGGTATCTTTGGTGGTCTCCATATCCCATCCTCATCTTCATCCCAGGTATCAGGCTATTAGGAGTTTATACATTAATTAGAATAAAGTTAAAATGTTTTAGGGACAAATCAATTTCACCTACGAAGCTCACATAAAGAAACTAAATAATGAAGCTTATCCTTGTGATCTTACATGACTAATTATCAGGTTGTTTAATCTATCATCAAATAAAAAAACTTCTAGCTTGCTAATTAGTTACCTTTTTAGCTTTGGGGTCAGGAATCTCTCTTGGGATTGAATCGTAACCCTGAATGCCAAATAATATATGAGATGTATTAAACAAAAAGCATATTATAAACTATAATCAAGACATAAGAGAAATAAGCTCTGATAGTACCTCCGGCTTGACATGATTTGGATCGTCAATATATTCTCTGTCCTCCCAATCTGCAGGCTGAAAAATAATGAAAACAACTTAGAAAGGTAGCTAGCACTAGAGAGTAAAAATATAGGATTCCAAGATTAATAGGCAACTTAGATCAATCTAGTTCTTATGACTCTAATCATTAACCAACCTTTTTAGCATTTACATCTTTTATTTTACGGGGTGGAAGGATATCCCAATCTGTATACATGCTCCCAGAATCTCTTTCCCTACCATCTATTAAGATACTATAGCTTGCATCAGGCCGAAGTATGAAAGTGTAGAAATGGGTTAATTTGTCTGTTTCACACTCCAAATTCTTCTTGAGAGGATAATTTTGCCCTTGGTAGGATACGATCACATGAAGCTTCTTTGTTTGGGTGCCACATATATCGGGTCCAAACATGACACTTCCCAAAAAAATAAAAAACAAAAGTAAAAAACATTGAATTGTTCCATAACCAAATAGCCAACAGTTCCAATACTAATAACAATAAGTGATATGGAGATGTTATATTGTTAAACCTGTAAGGAGTGTCTCCACCAAATTTCTTTTGGTTGACATATCCAGACATAAGCTTGATATAACCGCCACCACACTCTATATCCTGCTCAAATTTTATCGAGTACTGCAATACCAGCGTTCTATTTTTGTTGCTGAATTCTGGGATCTTTGCAGAAATGGCAAAATGTCTAGCATCAGTAGTCGTCTGAATACCTGAAAGAATGCAAGATGTTATACACAAACCAATCATGTGCATCATACCTAAACCACGCACCAAACCATATATATATTATTTCCGAAGTTTGCAATGAACATGAGACTTTGAAATGTTACCTTTATCATCTGGATCAGCAGACCACGAACCCGCTGTATGCTTAAACGAACCAGCCTTTCCTTCACTTCTTTTCCAATCAGACTTCACCCACCGGCTCTGCCATCCATCTATTTATATGTCCCAGTTTACAAAAACAAAAAGAAATTTAACAAAGTAGGCGGTTATTAAACCTTCAATTAAGGATTTATGAGCACAACCTGACTAATCAAGAAAAATATGAACTAATATCTTCAATCAGGGAAACAACATACAAACTCTTAATTGAAGTTGAAATTAACTTACGCAGGGTACAGAAATTAAAACTACAGTGATCTCAGACTATAGCAACTTGACTTATTGAATCTCAAATCCATTGTTTGATTGACAAAAGATACATCTTCAACATACCTACTTACCTAAAAAATCCTAGAGTTTTACACTTCACACAGACGTCTTACAGTCAAGTAACAGAACCCTCCCTTCCACCAATCACGAAAACAAACCCTTAATCATAAATATTTCAAGGAAAAAAAAGCTTCAAGGCATAACAATGACAGATCAATCAACACTAATAGAATCAGCAAAAAAAGAAAGAAAAAAAACAAGCAAATAAAGCAGAAGTTGCTTTTGAAAATACCTTCAAATCGCTCCTCAAAGATGATCTCTGAGAATGAAAGGTTGCAGATAGAAAGGAGCAGAAGCACAAGTGCTGCAAACATGAGATGATGTTGGTGATGAAGTGCACAAGTTGTGAGTCGATTGTTGCTCATCTTTTACAGAGATGATATTGATAGTGGCATTCTTCGTCTACTCTGGTAACGAATGGTTTGGTTTTTTAATTATAGGAATCTTTCTTTGAAAATGCCCATCACTTTATCTTTTTTTACAACATCTGCCATTCTGTTTTTTGCAACATCTTTTTTTACAACATCTGCCATTCTGTTTGTTGGAGTAAAAAATATATAATTAGAATTTGTTTGTTTTTAATGAAATTATTATTATAGTTTAATTTAATTATGCATATCTGTCTTGTTACAGGGGACCACTATAGAGAAAAAAATAAGAAATCAATCAGATGAATATTAAATTATGGTTCACTAGCATGTAACCAAACAGAAAAACACCGTAAAATTCTGTTTTAACCTATCTATCCAACAGTTGTTTTCACATACTTGTTCAAACGTTGTGGAAAATAATGAACTTACAATTGACTTTTGGTTCGAGTCCACTGAAACTCCTCTATTCACTACACGTAGCACCAGCCAATCACATGCATTTCTTTTGCAACTGTGGGGCCTTCCACTTCATTCTTACAACATTTAAATACTAGAAACGTTTATATTTATTTGACAGAAGGAAAACCTTAAGGGCTTCTTTTACTTTTGCTTACATAAATATTGTAAATCAAGTGATCTATAAATTAATTCTAACAATGCTTGAGATTTACATATACTAATTAATATTTTAGCTTCAGATACAATATACAAAAATTATTACTCTGTTAATTGGAAAAATAGAGAGGAAGACGAGGGCAAATTTTAACCGACTGATTGGTGAAAATATTAGATTTTAAAATTTTAAACATTTTGGTAATTTGAAGAAAGAGAGGGGATATTTGTTGTCAAGGATGTGATGAGAAGAATTAAAATTAAAATGGATGGTTGGCCTGTTGAGTATTGAGTTGACCGTCACTTTCATTCCGGTTCAAAGTCTTTGCCCGTCTAAAACACATTATTATTTATTTTCAACGGTCTTTGCCCTTTTATATGTTTTCACTTCTTTATTTATATTTTTAAAGTTAATTACGCAAATGGTCTCTGTGATTTATACAAAATAACATGTTTAGGTACTAAAGGTTTTAAGTAACAAGTTTAGGTATCGTGTTTTCAATTTGTAACGAGATAATGTATTAACACTAACAGACGTTAATTTTTCCATTAAATCTAATTGTATTTTTGTCTTTTCACTTTACATGGACTGCTAATGTAAGTTAAAGGGACTTTCAGTGTAATTTCAAATATATGAAGGACTATTTGTGCAAGCATATATATTTATATATTACACCTTAGGTTACAGGCATTTCACCACCGGCATCGCCAACTCCCACCACCCCTAGCCCCTGTCACCGTTGTCCCCACCACCGTTGTCCCCACCATCGCCGTTCCCACCTGCGCTAGCCCTCATCATCTTCAGCTTTTTAAATGAAATATCACCACCATCTCGCCACCACCATCATCATCATCATCATCATCGGCATCATCATCAACATCTTATCATCAGCGCTCAACTTGGGTGTTCAATGGTTCACCGGTGGTTTAGATCTCGATTAGGATTCAGGTTTCTTGAAAACATTATCGATTTGCTGTGAACAACAAATGGACAAGCAAAATTCTCGTGACCAATGCTCAGTTAGGGTTCAGATCTCAACTACATGTTCGATGATGGTCGGAGGCAAGAAGGTTGGCGATGGAAGGTGGAGTAGTTGGTAAGATGGTGGTGATGGTGGCTAGATAATGACAATAAGGACATGGTGGCTAGATAGTGGTGATTATGGTGATGGTGGCCCACGGGGAAAGGGGGATGGTAGGTTGGGTTTTTTTTAAGTTGCAGTTAATTACACAATGGTCATTGAATCAACAAAGGGTATCTTAGTCATTTTGTTTAAATCTAACAGAAAAATTAATTGTCCTTAGTCTTAATACCCAATATCGTTACAATTTTGAAAACACAATACCCTAACATGTTACTTAAAACTTTTAATACCTAACATTGTTATTTTAAATAAACCACATGGAGTAGTTAACTCATATTTTTATTTTGATGTTAGATTAAATTACTATTTTGTTTTTTACGAAATATTTTAACCCTTTGAGTCAAAAATAATTTTTTTTAACAAATTAAGTCCTATGGTTTGTATTGTATAATCTTTTAAGTTTAATACTGTAAGCCTATAACACTCTAGGCAAATCCCATATCGGCCATGCACAGTAGGAATTTCTGGTTCATAAGGAATATTCGATGTCTAATATCAACAATGCATTTTACGTGTATTGGATGTGGATGAGAAGAGAACTCCATAGTTAAGTGTGCTCAGGTGAGAACAATCTAGGGATGGGTGACATCCCTGAGAAGTTTTCATCCGGACAAACAAAAGCAACTCAATGAGCTACTCGTGGGCAAAACGTTCAATATTGTTAGTATAAGGGGTCAGGTGTGACAAATGCACTAACACAATTAAAAAAAATTGTTAGTTTTTTTCATAAAATGACTAAATTTCCCTCGACCTTAAGTGGTAATTTTAAAAAACCTAGGGCACCAAAAGCGTAATTAACTTTTATATTAAAGAAACATTTTCATTTTTATTTTTTAAAGTTTTAAACAT
Organism: Flaveria bidentis; assembly: GCA_018326385.1. Taxonomy (NCBI): domain Eukaryota; kingdom Viridiplantae; phylum Streptophyta; class Magnoliopsida; order Asterales; family Asteraceae; genus Flaveria; species Flaveria bidentis. The sequence goes on along the minus strand of BJCM01152818.1, from coordinate 861 downwards.
TTTGTTTATTATATGTCTTTTTTTTAAATAGACGGGTTTTAAACATATTTATTAAAATTGTTAGGTTTTTAGCATATTTTTCAACAGCTCATCTTATTTATAATATTTTTTGATATTTTCAACTTATTAAACTTCTTTTTGGTATTTTAGGCTAACTTAAAGGTCTTTTTAAACTGTTTGTTTGTATTTAAAAGAGTTAAATGCATTTTACATCTTTGAGGTTTCATAAAATTATTATTTGAATCCACGAGTTTAAATCTTGTTATTTGCATCCAAAGATTTCACTAAAATTAGCATTTGAATCTATTTAACAACACCTGACTTACACAGTTAACTTTTTCCGCTAACTTTCCAACGTGAGAGTTAATTTAGTCAAAATGATTACAAAATAAAAAACCAACACACTCGAGAGTTTTTATGTGTTTAGTCTCTTTTGATGATTATAGTTGTGATTTGATTCCAAGATAGTCTTTTGTTGTTTTTCTCTTGTTAATATATTTTAGTTTAGTGATAATATTACTTTTATCCGTTTTATTAAATCATAGATTTCTTTGGTTTAAAGTGTAATTATGGTTACGACAACTCGTGTTTTATGGTTTAAAGTGTAATTATGGTTACGACAGCTCTGCTTTCAAAGCTTCCAGTTGTGCTTCCTTAACTTGCTCGGGTAATTGTGTACTGATTGTAAGTTGTAAAGCTCTCACCCGTCTGGGTTTAGCTGTTTCTTTCCGGCTTAAGGCATCGGCAACTACATTCGCCTTTCCGGGATGATATTTAATAGCGCAATCGTAATCATTCAGTAATTCCACCCAGCGTCGTTGCCTCATATTCAACTCCTTTTGCTCGAAGATATGTTGAAGA
>BJCM01152817.1:0-15147 GCA_018326385.1 Flaveria bidentis | reverse complement strand
AGTAGAAAGTTACAGACTCAAGACCTCAATGTACAGTTACCAAAAGCATGGACCTTTTTACCAACTCATGTAAGTTGGTGACTTGTAGAGGCACAGCGGAAAGGAGTCCAGCTTTATGAAATAGTTTATCAGATAAAGCATGTCACTAAAAGTCTTCGGAAGAAATCTGTCTTCATGAACTTGAAGCTTCGGAAGACTTTGTCTCTGAGGCTTCGGAAGACTTCATGTTTGGCTTCGGAAGATATTGGTCTTGGCTTCGGAAGATTTCACACTTAGAGTATTTTTTGTTTCATGTGTGAAACTTCCTAAGCTTCTTCTTTAATGCACTTGTGCAGCATGTAGGATAGACTTAAGATGTTTAGGTTGCATCAACCTCTTCATTAATCTCTACAAGAAGCAATAAGAATCTTTCTAGCATATTCTGCATCCATGAAGTTTACTGTTTATCGAATGGATGTGAAGTGTGCATTCTTATGTGTAAAGATTGCTGAAGAAGTCTATGTGAGTCAACCACTAGCTTTGAAGATCCAGATTTCCCTCATAGGGTGTACAAGCTTGACAAAGCCCTATATGGTCTTCATCAAGCACCAAGAAAATGGTATGAGACTCTATTATCTTTTATTCTAGAAAATGAATATGAAAGAGGAAAGATTGATCAGACTCTCTTCAGAAAGAGAAAAGGAAAAGATATGTTGTTATTCCAGATTTATGTGGATGATATCATCTTTGGCTTTACAAACAAGCAACTCTATAAAGCTGACTATATTGCAGCATTAGCTTGTTGCTCTCAAGTTCTCTAGATTCAAAACCAGATGCTTAATTACGGTTTTAACTTCTTGCACGCACCTATTCACATTGATAACACAACAACTGTTTTCATAACAAATTAACCAGTTCAACACTCAAAAGCAAAAAACATTAAAATTAGATATCACTTTTTGAGAGACTGTGCTAAAAAGGGGTTAATCAAATTGATTCAAGTATCCACTGAAAATCAATTGGCTGATTTCTTTACTAAGGCATTTGAACCTGGTAGGTTTCAATTTATAGTTAAATCAATTGGAATGATTAACCTTGAGTAAAACCAATCAAAACATCTAAAACAAGTCCAAAACACTAGACAAACACAAAAAGAAGTCAATTTTGAGGAAGAAAAGAATACTATAGGAAATGATATAATTACAGTCGTTATATCATTCATTGTGGTTAAGTTCAAAAAAATTGAAAGACTGTCATGACTTACCAGATATGTTGGTAGGCTCAACTTGGAAGAAAAGATATATGACGTGATATATTATCATCTTATTCAATGGTGAAGCACTCATCTCAAAGTACAGGTATGTATTGGCATATCTGAGTGCATGTGTGTGTAGTAACCTAAACACACTAGGTAATGACACTTTATGAATCTCTTTCACCTACATCAAGTTTCATCTTTGTTTTGTTGAGCAAAGACCTGATGAAACAAGCACATAGTGCAGATATACTGATCTAAAAGATTCCCGATGAGGAACATATCCAAATTGGATGAATATACAAAAGTAATACATTCCAAGTGAATGATCAAAAGAATTTTATCATGGATCACCTTCCAAAGTGAAGTGAAAAGAATCCCAATGTGGATCATCATGAAAAGGTTCAAAGTAAAAGAATCCCAATGAGGATTAGTGAAAATGAGGTCTCATAACTTAAGTACCCTGGTAAGGAAAGTTGTGAAAAAGTTCTACTTGCATTGTATAAGGATGGTTGATCATTCCATGCTTGTGTGTATGAGGTACATATTGAATAATTAAATCAACCAAAAACATGATAAATATCACTTGCATCAAAATATCAATCGGGTATGAGTTTAAGAGGACAAACATACCTTCAATTATCAAGTTCATAAACATGTCCATTTTATCATAAAGGATGCACATGTATAATGTATGATTGATATGATCCCAACAAAAGATATACTTCTCCTTATTATTAATAATCAAAATTATACTCAAAAGTTTTTTTAAATCTTTAAAGTTTCTATCTAGATATGGATATAAACTTTACGGGGAGTAATTTAAATTTTTTGACTAAGTCTACATAGATTTTTACTATCTTAAATTACTTTCTTAAAAATTAAAAACAAAAAAAATAAAATGCATGTGTTGATGCAGAAGTTATACCATAGTATCTCAGCCTATGCAGATTCTTGGAATCATGAAAAGTCCAAGAACAGTCAAACAATAGGAAACTTGTATCACTTCTGACATACAAGTCAATCCAAGCAAGAATTGACAACCTCAATAGTCAATAACTTCATAAGAAAAATCAATCAATGAACTTAGAACCCTAGGTTAACAAAGAACAACCCAAAATCAGAGATATTACAAGAAAAGATGAACATTTTCAACTTCAATGAACATGCAAACTCAGTAGAATATGATTCAATCTGAAAATCTCAAAGTTATGTTCATTGTATGAACAGAGCATCATGAAACCAAAAATGTTGAAATTAAAACATGAAAAAATATCCAATTAATAGTCAAAAACATAAAAAATTTGATCTTCAAACATGAAAAATCAAATGACAATGAGTATTCATGACATTATCTCAATTTGAAATAATTCCTATGGAACAGTACCCTCAAATGTTCATATTTGACCCTTAAAAGTCAAACTGATGAATGTTGCTTGAAGTAGTACATATTTCATCATTAATCTAACTCATATTCCTCTAATACAGGGTAAATGGGTGATCTTTTGTGTAGTAAGCTCCATAACGTCAGTGGTTTTCTAGACCCTGATGTACCCGAGGTTGAGGGGCTCAGAGACATGATCAGACTCATCTCGACAACAAGAGTGGCTTATGCTATCACTGTCAGACCTATCATATATGAAAAACTTATATGGTTATTCTGGAACTCTGCTAAAGTGATAGAGGCTAATGGTGTTAAGTCTTTATCTGGAAGCATTGATGATGAGCATACACTGACCATATCTGAAGAAACTTTGAGACGATGTCTGTAGTTTGGTGATGATGCTGATGCAATAATTGAGCTAGAAGATGATGATATTACTACTTTCTTTGCTAAGATAGGATATGAAGGAGGTTTTGAAGGAAAACATATTGTGAAGGGATTGGTAGACTTGCCATGGAGGTTTCTGATCCATATCTTTTAGCATTGCCTATCAAAAAGGAAAACAGGATGGAATGATATACCTGTTATTACTTCATCAGCAATCGGTGCTTTGTGCACAAATAGGCCATTCAATATGTCAGCTTATGTCTTTAATGGGCTAGTATCCAACATACAAGAAGGAAGGAGGTAGAAGTTCTTAATGTACCCAAGGTTCATCCAATGTCTTATCAAAGAAGCCTTCCCAAATCTAGTGGCTGATGAACTAGTTCTAGATATTCAACACTATGATGCTAAGTCATATAAATACATTAAGAAGAGGGATCCTAGAAATTTCTACAGTGAAGCTTACTCCTCTTCTGCCTTGGATGATCCAATAGATCAATCCTGATAAACAAGGTGAAGAACAACATGCTCCAGCTGAAGAGCAAATTAAAGAACAAGCTGATCCTCTACCTATTCCATCTCCATAAAGAACCCCACTCCAAACACCTCACACCTCACAAATTCCATCTCTAAAAAGAAACCCAACACCTCACAGCTCACAAATACAATCTCCCCAAACACAACCCATTACATCTCCACACTTATCTCCTATTCACCATTCACCTATCCAATCAACCCAACCATCTCCATTGTCTACGGAACCTATTGAGCTTGGTGACTCTGCTAGCTCTTCAAAAAGATCCAAATCATCTTCTCATAAGGAGGGTATTCCCAACCAAATGCCTGTCAAGAAAACTGTATCTGAAGTTGCTCCTTCTGAGAGTTTTGTTGAATCTGGTATCAATAAACTGGATGAAAAAGATGAAATGATCTTTGAACTTCTACAGAAAGTAGACAAGATGGAAAGACTGTCAAACAGAAGATCAAGTATCACTGAAGACAGAGTGTTAGAACTAGATGAGAAGGAAGATGAGTTGAAATCATTGAAAGAAAAATATGATTCAGAAAAGAAAGAAAAAGATAAAGAGATTGAGAAGTTAACAACTGCTCTTAATCATTCAAGATAAGAAATCAGTGGCCATGTTGACACTCTTGCTATTCAAACCATTGCCATGGAAGAGCAACAGGAAATCATTGAAGAACAAGCAGAGATTATCACTAATTTGCAAAACCAAATTGAAAGTCAAAACAAAAGAGTTTTTGAGCTTGAGATGCTGATAGAAATTAAGAGAAAAGATAAGTTTGAAGCAGGTGAAAGGGATGAGGAAAGATTTAGAGCTGATGAGATACAAACTTCTTCTAAAAGTGATGAAAAATAAGAAGATACAAGTAAGTCAAAGAATGAAGAGTCAAGCCTAGAGATGGTGGTCTATTCTTGAAAATCAGCTGCTACACACACTAAAGAGGCTGAATTTAATGACACGATCAATGCACTAGACAGTTTCACATCAGAAGAGTTCATTATTGATGATGAGTTGTGAGATTTTGTAGCTGATCAAAGGACTTTCACTAAACCCATAGTGGTTATCCCTCAATCCCCTATCCCTTTGGAGAAGAAGTTGAGCTTGCAAATAGTCCCAGCTGTGTCTTTATCTAATGAGCAAAAAGAAATGATCATAAAACTATGTGAAGAGTAGAGAGAAAAGGAAGAAAAAGCTGTTGCTGCCCATGAACAAGTACAATCAGAGGCTGAAAAAGTGCCTCAAGGAGCTGAAATGCCTAAAACACTTTCTGGTCCTTCACTTCAAACCTATATCAGAAAGAGAAAGTATTTATATGAGAAGGCAAAGGGCAAAAGACCCACAGTGGAAGAAGAGCCTGTGAAGAAAAGCAAACAAGATGATCCAAGAAGGCTGACAACAATAGCATAATTCTTAGAAGAACATGAGCAAGGAGAAGCTCAATTAAAGAAGCAAGATATTTTTTTGATCTGGAAGAAGGTGAAATTGAAGGAGGCTACATGGCTGATGAGCCAATAGTAGTTGATAGTCCTGTGAAAGAAGAAAGTTCAATAGAAGAAATAGTGAAAAAGGCTAAAAATGATTTAATGGTTGAAGCTATATATCTGATTAATCATGGATATGATCAGGATGAAGTCTTTGGCATGACTTATGAGGGGATGAAGGCAAAAAGGGAGAGATTGAACAAACTGCTAGACCTTACTATTAAAACTGACTATGAGAAGACCATCTCACCTAAAGCTGACAAACCAAAACTATCTGCCATGAAGAAGCATACTTCAACTTCTCAACCTTTGTATCCTGATCCCTATACAATGTCTGATAAGGAAATGAAAGATTATTTATCAAGTCAAGAGGAAACTTGGTAACATGAAATCCAATTCCCTAAGTGCTGCTATCCTTAGGTTGATTACTGAGCAGAAGGAGAGACTTAAAACTCTAGAAGATGAGATTACTGGCAAAAACCAAGATCCAGAGTGTCTGCTCAAGACATGCAACTCACCCATCGAGATCAAGAGTCTTTGGCACCCGCACTTCATAGATATCCTGAGTGGTTTGCTGAGCCTTCTCAACTTAAACTTCAAAAAGGGCTTAACATTGAGAAGATGATTAAGGGTTTATCTACTCCAAAGGGCAAAACAGATTAGAAAATCATTGCCTGGAAGTACGACAGTGACTGGAACATGTTTATGGTGAAGAGGATCTCTGGGCTGGTCCAATTCTTTACAGAGTACTCTGCTCTAGTAAATGCCTTGGAGATCCATGACTTAAAAGAACTAGCTCAATTAGAACTAATCGATCATAAAGCTATGTTCAAAGGCTATGAGTTTGAAGAAATACTTAAAATGTTGAAGAGAATCGACAACTTCAAGTCTCTGAAAGCCATATGCATGAGGAAAGACAGAGCATTCAAAAACCCTCTAGAGAAGAGACAAACAAAACCAGCAGAAGAGGTAGTGTTTCCACAACTAAGAGTGAAACTTATAGAGTCATTAAAAGATAAATGGTGGCTGACACTCATTCCTCAATACCAATCTCCAAAGATTACTATGATGAGAAGGCTTATGAGTTGGCGATTAAGAGGAAGTGGGTGGGAAAGAAGGTGCAGAAATCAGATTGTTTAGTGGTTATGAAGTGAGACAATTAGATCAATCTTACATACACTATATCTTCACCAGGCACTTCAGAGAGATATCTAACAAACTTGGTGAAAAAGATATGCACTTCTTTCTAAAGTGCATCAAGATACTAAAGATGGCATACGACCAGATCATTGCCAAGAGGGAGAAAAGAAAGAAGAAAAGGACACCTCTGTAGTAGGGAAACATTGTAAAATTGGAGGTTGATGTAGATGGTGCTTTGTTGATTCAAAGGGATGGGCTGTTTACAGTATCAATTTGGGAACCAGTTTCACTCAAGAAACTGCCATTAGAAGCCATCCATGCAATGAGTCAAATGAAGATACACGTGCTTAATAGAGAAAAGATGGTTGATGCTAAAGACTTTGTCAACATGATAAAGGCTATACTAGACCCATCACAAGCTAAAACTCTGGTGCCACAACAAGATCCATCAAAATCCTCACAACCTCAACCACCACGAAAACATTGAAGAACACATGCTCTATAATACTTAGGGGGAGTATTATTGGACCCTGAAAGGATCATACATGCCAATTCAATTGGTGAGTTGATGGTTATTCTGCTGGAATTCCCATAAGTCCAAGTGTCAATAAGGATGAAGATCCTTCAGTAGAAGAACAAGTATTGGCTTACTGCATTTGTTAATGTGGAAGGCAAAAAACAAATGCTGACAAGTGTTTGTTCTTCCGAATTAACAAATACGGAAGACAAGAAGTAATGCAGACAAGATTTTGTTTATCCGCATTTGCCAATGTGGATGATCGGACGAATGCGCTGAAGTATTTGTTCATCTGCATTACTCAATGCGGATAACCAACATACTAATGCGGAAGACTAAGTGAAGAAATGTTGATCATGTCCATCTCATCCGCATTTGCCAATGCGGATGAACAAGAAGAAATGCTGATGAAGACTTGGACTAGTTCTGATGTATAGGTCAGGGGTAGTTTAGTTATTTTGTAAAAAGCCATATTGTCAGCCTATAAATAGAATAGAAAACCTCATACATGAGGAGACACATAATAGACAATTAGAATATTTTGTATCAAACATTCTCTAGGTGCATTATTAATGTTTTTGCTATAATCCAAGCATTATTTTAATCAATCACCTTCATCAATATATACAAAGCATTTATGAGTTTATTCTTGCGTTAATGTTTATTGATTGTTTGTTTCCGCCATTCAATCTCTGACTTGATCACTATATTCAATCCTAAGTGAGATTCTTATTCTCACAACCCAAACACTCTCCCTCATCTACTTTCTTATTAGATCACTTTTCCTTCTCAACTCTAGCTTCCTCAGCCATCTCATGAATTTCCACCTCAAAATCATAATCTTTCCCTTTCGCATACCTCTTCCTTTTCTTAACAGATTCAGTCTGTTTTAGTCTAGTCTCTTTTGCTCTTTTCTCCTCTGACTCATTTACCCTCCTCATATAATTCCATCATTCCGGAGGGTACATATTGTCCTAAAGGTGAGTGATCTTCCAACTAAAGTCATGTCTAATAGCACAACAGTCTGCATATATACGGGTGTTCATCTGTATCAACCTATTGATATATCCATGTCTTGGAATATTAGGAATAACATCATCTATAATCATCTGAATGAACCTAGGGTATAGCAACCACTTGCCCTTCTTTAGATCCATTACGTTCTCAGCCATACAATCAAAATTCAGTCTTGCAATGTTGGCCTTCTTCCCTCTACAACAAATCACCATGGCTCTAGCCCAGTCTAAGTTTAGCCCATCTTATCCACCTTTTGGTGATCTAAGCACATGATAAACATGTGGGCTATATATCTCCACTCCTTGGAGAGAAAGGACGTTTTGTTTTCCTTTCTTGTGCCAAATGGAGGACCCTCATATCCCATAGACCGAAAGCCTCAATGTAACACCCGAAATAAAGTTGAAACGAGCCAATTAATAATAATGGGCTTAGCCGAGATCATTTAAAGAAAATAAGCAGGTAATGGGGTATGGACCGAGTAGACCTCGCGGGTTATGTGTTTGGCGAGTTTAAGGTCCCAAGAACTCCCGGTATATATAAACGGATCAGCTTGAGCAACTCTCATTTGCAACTCAACACTCCAATTCTAGAGAGAGAGTGTAGAGAGAGAAAGAGGAGAGAACTTAAGATTCAAGGCTCGGTTGATCACGGGATTGAAGATTGGTGCTTGTTGGCATCCAAACAAAAATAAAACACTAATAATACAGGAAGGACACATCATTTAATCGTTCCTTTTGATGTAAACCCAGATTCTAGGGCTTGGGGTTTTTGAAAGTGGCAAATATTCGCCCAAAACTCACGTTTTAGTGTAAGAAAACATCTAAGAAGCTTAGATATAGCATATTGGGTGATAAACCAAGGTTTTGGATGTAAAAGATTGAAGTTTTGGGTCAAAAATGGGTTGGTTTGTAATTTTCAGCCAGTTTTGCGAAATTAAGGGTTCATCCGGTGAAATTGCGCAGTCGTCCAGAGAAACTATAAAGACTTCCTGCGAAACTATAGTTTTGCAGGTAGTTTCACAGACAAGGTTATCCAATGGAAGTTGAGCGAAACTGGCAGCAAAAATGCCAGGGAAACTGCCAGCGAAGGTGGTAGCGAAACTACTGGTGAAACTAACAGCAAAATTGCTAATCTTGCAGCAAAATTAGCAGCAAAATTAGGCAGAAACTAACTCTTTGGAGTGTTAACTTATCTGCAGGCTGTGTAGTGTTACCCTTTCTTTGAAAGTTTGATTTAGAAGCTACTCATCAAGTCCAACGTGACACCATCCAGGGGCATTGCCCCTTGGACCCCACTAGGGGCTGCTGCCCCTAGGACCCCGCTGTCAGGGGCTGCAGCCCCCAAAGCCCTGCTGTCCTGCGGAGGATCAGCTATGTTTTATGATGACTTATGCTTGTGGTGCATATGTATATGTATGTGAATGTACGATGCATGATGTTTATGATGCATGATGTTTATGATGCATCATGTTTATGATACCTGATGTTTATGATGATATGTGATGGTGTATGTTATGTATGATTATGTGTGATGATGTTATGCATATGTATGTTATGTTTTCTTATGTTCCTTACTACGTATTATGATGTGGCTTTACTTGGTGTGATTATGATAATGAAATAAAGTATTATCTTAACAAATTGAAGATTTAAGATAATAAAAGTGGAACATAATGAATGAACGAATGAAAGTCTTGCAAGAAAATGAAAGGAGGTTCACAACTAATTGAGAGTTGTTAGCTCAACTGTGTGTTTACAGCATGCGATTTTGGCTTACTCATAATGGTTTATACACACAGTAGGTGTTAGTCTTGGTGACTGCTCCAATATGTGCGATTTGGTAATTACTATGTCTTATGTTGCGTGCGATTTTGGCTAACCCATAGGTGTTCACACACATAAGGGGAGTTAGTCTATGTCACTACTCTATATGTGCGATATGGGTTCCTTGTCGCTTAACCCTAGATGATATAGCTTTATGCTCAAAAGGGGGGTTAAGTACATGACAGAACCTAGATAGAAGTGAAAAGATAATAAATGTATGAAAAGTGCGATAAGTACGAAATGTGCGAAACGTGCGAAATGTACGAAACGAACGATGATGAAGATAATAATTATTACCTTGATGTACGTATGATGTGTGATCACTTGCGATAGTAAAGAAAATGTTTTAACGAATGAAAGATAATATAATGTTGTTTGTAAAACTAGAACTCACTCAACAATGCTAACTTTTTATGCATTTTCTAGTTGGCAGGTAATGGTTTTGGTGAGAATGGCATGAGGCGGCTACTTGGCTCCTTTTGGATGACATTCTTTTGTATAATGTTTTTGCATTGTAATACAAACAAATGATGTTTTGAAATGAATGTTGTATTATTTTGCAAAAGCAATTATTATAATATAATGAAATGTTTGTTTAAATGTTTCCGCTGCAATGTTTTATTAAAGTTAATATAATATATGTTTTATATGCGATGATTGACCAGCTGTGAGTGTCCAGGGAACGGGGCCTTACACTCAAACACCTCCTAATTTGATAATATCACCTCCTCTCTAGTATCCTCATCAAGTATCAACACCCCCGATATAATCTAACTAGTAATGATTAGGTCATTCTCCATCACTCTAGCCACAATCCTCTGAGGATTGGCTCTCGTGTCATACTCTGCAGTACGCCAGAAATCTCGAATATGTAAGTCATATATAGTAGAAGAATGTGAGATTGCGTAGGCGATTGGAAATCTCTGTAGCCAATGAATGCAGTCTCTAAAACTGGCTGCCTTGGGATGAGAGTCATCTAGAAGAGCAGTAATGTTGTTCCTCTTGTTGAATTTATGATTAGCCATGGAATCTGAAGAATAGATGAAGCACATTAGTACGGTATACTAAAACTTAATATTAAAGAAAAATAAACAAAAGAATAAAATTGAACAAAACAAAATCTAATTTCGCTAGCCGAAATTATAGTTTTGCTGGTTGAAATATTAGTTTCGACAAGTGAAAGTTTAATTTTGGCAGCAATTATGAGGTAGTTTGGGCAAGATAGTGTAGTAGATTCGTCAAGCCAAAACTATAAATTCGGCGCAACGAAACTGAATTGTGATCAACAAAACTGTTAAGTTCGCTCGGACAACATAACTGCACAGTTTCGTTGAAAAAACCTTTGAACTTTCGTTCAGTTTCGCTGGACTATTGATACTTTCGTAGCATGAACTGTGAAGGTACCGTAGAGTCAAAATCAAAATAGTCCACAAAGAGATGATTAAACCTAGATTAAACTAAAGTCCTTGGTTGAAACTCACATTCGAAGAGAAAATAAGAATCAAACGAGAATCAAAAGAAAAAAATCTCAGAATCGTAATATAAGGTCACGGGTGTGTTCTCAATGACCTAAAACCACGATAATGCGTAAATGAGAGGATAATTTCGCAAAAAGAGTTATATAGGACATAGTTTTGCAGGCAGCAAAACTATAGTTTCACTCATATAAACTCTTGTCGAAAATGACCTTGCGACGTGCGAAAGAGCTGGCGAAGCTATAATTCAATCCTGTGAAACTACTAGCAAAAGTATAATTTCATCGAAGACTTAAAAAATTAAATTTTTTATTTTCTATATAAAATAAAATAAAGAAAAATTATTTAGAAAATAATTAAAACAAAATAAATAAAATAAAAGAAATCAAGAGAAATTTGCCCCAAAAGACCTTACCACACTTCCCAATTTTTCAAACAAAATCAAAATAGTAGAAATAGGATATGAACAAGAAGCTGAAAAGATCTTCGGGAGAGTCAAAGTTTGGCGGGATTGTTGATATACTTCTCCCTTTAAGTCCATGCCTTCTTTGTTTCAACAAGTGCACCTCAACTACTGTTATCATGTTTTGGTTCTTTTAAAGAAAACATTGAATGACTCAGTCCCCACAAAGATTTGGCAAATAAACTTATCCTGTCCTCATGATATATTGAACAATTGACACACTCTGCTTGACTATTCCTCTGAGAAGCAACATAGGTCCTATTTTCAAAGAAGCAATGCCCTTATAGACATCAAATTATTGGAGCTCCAGGTCTATCCTTACGTATAATGAAGGAGTTGATAAATTAAGTCTTAAAGATGAGAGCTTCAGGTCTATACTTACGTATAACAGAGAAGATCATTATATTGTGCCGATGAGAGCTCCAGGTCAGTACTATCATATAGCAGAGGAGATCATCTCTCCAGGTTAATGTTCACACATAGTAGAGGAGATAAGCACCAAAAATAATATAACAAGTAGCTTCTTAGATGCAAAGATGAGTAAGCATATAACTTTTTTTGAGTCAGGGTGGAAGATTTAGACACAAATATACTTTAGATAATAATAACACAAAACAAAGTTATCATATTCTCAATCCTTTTTAACACGGACTTGAATCTTTGTGAAGGCCAAAAATGTCAAGGGGATTATCCGAATCATCAAGTTTCTTGTTCTTATTAATTAAGCTGCAAGATTACTATTTACTTCACTTTCTAGCTGAACCTATCAAGCATATCCCAACACAATACTATTGACTTCCTTTACATCATTCAGGCTTCTCATTTTATCCTCTAAAGGAAAACAAGAAGAACATATAAAATATATATATTCTCCCCTAAAATTTCTATGAACAAGCAAGATGTAGAAATTTCTTATGTAGATACATAACACTATCATTCATTTTTATTTTTTTGATTTTTAATTAATTTTTTTTATTATGTGAAAGATGATGAAGGGCTATGGAGTGGGCAGAACGACAAGGAAAGAAAGAAAATAAAGAAAGAAATATAAATAATATGTACATGAAATATTTTTTAAGAAAACGGGTTTAAAATTATATTAATCCTAACATAGAGATCAATTCATAAAAACAAGGTTTATCAAACGTTTTAGTGAAATGATCATCCTTTTGATTTTTTGTGTCAATGGGAATAATATTAATAAAACCCTTTTCCTGAGCATCATGAATTGCCTCCGTGTCTTAATGTGCTTGGTGCGAGAATGATGAATAGGATTCTAGGCAATGTAAATAGTTGCTTCGTTGTCAGAAAACAAAGGTGTATGGAGAAAGTTTATCCGTAGTCAATCATCTGATGTTGTATACAGAGCACTTGTGAGCAATAACTTGAAATAGGAATGTTACTGCTTCCCCCGTAGGAAGAGAAACAGTGGTATGTTTCTTGCTCTGCAATGTTACCAAAAAAATTCCTAAGTATTGATACCTTTGGTAACCAACTTTTTGTTTAACATGCAGCCATTAAAATCATTATCAAAATAAGCATGTAAATCAAAATTCCCACCATAAGGATACCAAAGCCCTAAACGAGAAGATCCTTTAAGATAACGAAAGATTCATTTTACACTTTTTTCATGAGACTCTTTCGGAGCAGATTGGTATTGAGAACAATATCCTACAGCGAAGGTTATATGAGGACGACTCGATGTAAGATAAATACGGGAACCAATCGTTGATCTGTAGAGATGAGGTTCAACAGGTTTCCTGTTCTCATCAGGAGTGAGGCAAGTTTGAGCAGTGAAAGGAGTGAGTTCAGGAGAAACATCATCCATCTTGAATTTCTTCAAAATGTGTTTAATATACTTCTCCTGATGTATGAGAATTCCCTCAGGCTTTTGTTCAACCTGCAACCCAAGAAAAAAACACATCTCCCCTATCATGCTCATTTCAAGCGACCTTGCATGACTTCCTAAAACTCCCGACACAACTTCGGATTGGTGGAGCCAAAATAATATCATCGACATAGACTGGTACAATCAACATCTCACCATCCACTTCCTTCTTGAATAATATCATATCAATGGTGCCACGAGAAAAAAACCATTGCTTAAGAGATACTATGTTAAAGTCTCATACAAAATCCGAGGTGCCTGATAAAGACCATAAAGAGACATATCAAGCTTGTAGACTTTGTCAAGAAAGTCAGGATCCTCAAAACCTAGTGGTTGACACACGTATATCTGGTCGTCAATGTCCTATAAAGAAATACACATTTGACATCCGTTTTACAGACTTTGAACTACTTGTCAGCGGCATGTGCAAAATAGATCCTAATAGCTTCAAGACGGGCTACAGGAGCAAAGGCTTCCGTGTAGTCTATACCTTCTTCTTGAGCAAAGCCCCAAACCACCAATCTGGACTTATTCCTAACCACAATGAAATGGTTATTTGGTTTGTTCTTGAACACCCATTTCGTGGCAATTGGGCATTTGTTTGGTTGAAGATCAACTAGGGTCCACACTTTGAGTTTCCTAAACTGTTGCAGCTCTAATTGGATCGATTTAACCTAGCAAGGATCCTTAAGAGTTGCATGAACATTTTTCGAGACAGTATATAAAACAAGAGTATAGACATACGTTAATCAATCTAGATTCACTTTGCGTCCAAACTCCATCAGTGAAAGATCCAATGATCTTATCATGGGGATGATCTTTCATTGTTTTGAAATCTATGGTCATGGGTAGGATATTTGAAGAAGGTTGGCTGATGGGTAGATGAAGGTGACGAAGATGGTAAGGTAGAGTCAATTGGGGAATTGGGTGGTACGGGTTGAGATGAGGTAGAGGTAGGTGACGAGGGAGGAGATGCATAAACAGGTGGAGGTGGAATGACAAAAGATGATGATGAAGATGCAATGTCAACTAATGTAGCATAATTTGTTGATGTATTGGGTGGGGATTGAGGAATGACAGGTAATGGATTTGGAGGAATGATATTTGATTGGATGTTAGAGGTGGACACATCATCATAAAAAGCTGGAAGATTAAATGGATTAAACACTGTATCGGAGTCAAAGAACCATGCAGGTTCATATCAAACATCTGAGGAATTAGATTCCTACCAATCAACATAAAATGTCTCTTGTAATACACCCGTTAAGCTTTCTGAGAAGAATAGTAGCCGACGAAGTAACATTCATCAGAGACAACACTGAATTTTGTCTTTTGTGCCTGGGTATTCAGTTTAGTGCACGAGCAAGCAAATAGGTGAAAGAAGTCAATCAAAGGCTTGATCTTATGAAATAGTTCACAAGGAGTCTTCTTTTTCTCTTTGATGATTAGCACCCTATTCAGAACATATGTAGCACAATTAACCGCCTCTGCCCAAAAGATAACTGGTAAAGAGGATTCGATCAACAACGTATGAGTAGCTTCAATGAGGGTCTGATTATTTCTGTTAGAACCCTTGAAAGATTAACATTTAGTCTTTTATTGTAATATTTTATATTTTGTACTAGTATAGGGACTAGTTTTGTAAATTGTTAGTTCCTTAGTTTCTAGTATAAATAGCTTAGACTAGAGTAGAGAAAGGTAGCATTTGGTTAGTTGTTGAGAGTTTGTTGAGATTGAGTGCTTGAATTGTTAACTGCTTTCTTACTCTTGTAATTGTCTTAGCTATATCAATGAACTGTGAATTTGTTGATATTGCT
>BJCM01152816.1:0-10110 GCA_018326385.1 Flaveria bidentis | reverse complement strand
TATCAATGAAACCAGTCAATTATAGTTCATATTTTTGTTTGACTTTTGGTTTGTGCTGTTGTTTATCCTTCCGTCAAGAACATGCTCGGATGTTTACCGATCCAAGCCGACTTCACAGGATATCATCGATAAACACAATCATCGATTTATCCAACATCGGCCGACACACTCAGTTCATCAGGTCCATAAAAGCAGCTGGCGCTTTGGTCAAATCAAATGACAGAACAAGGAATTCGTAGTGAACATAACGCGTGCGAAAAGCTGTTTTAGGGACATCCTGCTCTTTCACCTTCAACTGATGGTAGCACAATCAAAGATCTATTCTTGAGAACCAACTGGCACCTTGGAGCTGATCAAACAAATCATCAATTCTCGGTAAGGGGTATCGGTTCTTTATCATCATCTTATTCAGCTCGCGGTAGTCTATTCACATCCTCATACTACCGTCGTTCTTTTTCACGAACAAGACCGGAGCACCCCAAAGAGAGACACTCAGTCTAATAAAACCCTTATCATGCACCTCTTGCAATTGCTCCACCAATTCTTTCATCTTAGTAGGAGCCAACCAATACGGTGCCTTGGCGATAGGTTGGGCACCAGGTATTAAATCAATCGGAAACTCTATATCTCGGTAAGGTGGCACTCCTGGTAAGTCTTCAGGAAATACATCCGGAAAGTCACACACAACTGGTACATCAGACAGATGTGGTGTTAGAGTTTCTACATCCTTCACTTAGGCCAAGTAGGCGCTACATCCACGCCTCATGCACTTTCCCGCCACCGCCATTGAGATTACTTTCGGGATCGCCGTGACTCAATCCCCGTAAACCATCACCATACTCCCGTCAGGTGCTGTTTAACGAATCATCTTCTTGCGACACACAATGTTCGCCTCGTAGTCCGCTAACCAATCCATCCCAAGAACCACATCGAAACCACATACGGTCATCACGTTTGGTCTAACCGAAAACTTATGACCTTCTAGTTCCAAGTCACAACCTTCTACCATCTTAGAAATCCTGGTAGACTTATCTATGGCAGTTTCTACATCAAAGGGGCATAAACACTCCTACTACTAATAGGCAGTTTAGCACAGAAAGTAGTAGAAATAAAACTTTTACTAGCACCAGAATCGAATAACACAGATGCTAATATTTGATTTACCAGAAACATACCTGACACAACATCAAGGTCCGTCCTAGCCTCCTCCTGCATCATCGTCAACACTCTGGCGCTCGCCCCCGGTCCTTCACCTCCAGTTTTCTTCACCCCAGAACCCTCAGCCCTTGGCTTCTTACAGTCTCTGCTCATGTGACCCTCTGTGCTACAGTTGAAACATTTCCTTGTGTTGCATTCCCTTGCCATATGACCAAACTTCCTACATTTGAAGCACACGTTCAACCCCCACCTACACTCGCCACTGTGCTCCTTCCCACATTTGTTGCATCCCTTTACTCCCACACCGGATGTGACCACATGGTGGTCATCTACCCGTGCCTTTTTGTTACCTGTCGGGGCACCACCCCGACCAAACCTTTTTCCATTCCAATTCCGGTCACCACCACCTTTCTTGCTGCCATCAGCCACCACCACCATTCTCTCATCATACAACCTCCCTACCAAATCAACCACTGACCTAAACATGCTCGGCCAGGCAGTGATCATGTGCCTGTGGATATCTGTCGGTAAGCCCAGAATGTATATCTTGATCTTTCGTGATAGAGGCATCACCTAATCCGGCAGCAGTCATGCCATTTCATTAAACCTGGTGGTGTATTGCTGATGTGTCATTGTTCCTGCCTCCAACTGCAGGAATTCCCTTTCGACTTTGTCCATCTCACAGTGAGGACAAAACTCCTCAATCACCAGTCTCTTTAACTCCAACCACCTCATTCTTCCGATAGCTCGGCTACCCTCATCTTGGACTATATTGTCCCACCAGCATAAAGCTGAGTCTACGAAAGAATGGGAAGAAAACTTCACTTTCTGATCCTCCCG
Organism: Flaveria bidentis; assembly: GCA_018326385.1. NCBI lineage: Eukaryota > Viridiplantae > Streptophyta > Magnoliopsida > Asterales > Asteraceae > Flaveria > Flaveria bidentis. Next base: position 8,112 of record BJCM01152816.1, on the reverse strand, counting down.
ACACTCGCTTATGTTCAGAACAACTTCAATTTCTCCAACCCACAAGTGAGCACCAGCAGCAGTTCCATTACCATCATAAGTAGAGGGCTTGTATCGTTGAAACGCCCTGTAGTTACAGCCTCATGGCGCCTCCGGCGCAGGCTCTTCTTCTTCCTCTTATTGTTTCATCGTAAGACAGAACCGTCTTAGTCTCGGGCTGTCTCCTTTCGCTCATAGTACTACTCCTTTCCTTCCTTTCTCCTTCCTTCACGGCCTTGATAACTTCGGTCACCACAGACAGTAAGATTGTCTGCATGACCTGATGTACTTCTTCCACAACAACCTCTTTTATTGAGGTGCTCATTGGCGCTCTCATCACCGTCCTCCGGATGAGGGGTCTTGGGTTCTTCATGAACCACCTTTTTGGCTCTAGGTCTTCCGCTCGTAACCCGTGGTTCAGTACCATGACCTCCACCACGTGAAGCTTTAGATGATCTACCACTGGCCATCCTCTAACACACATAGTGAAAGATTTAAACACCAACATGGTCATTCAAGGGAACAGCTCAGTTTATGTCAAGTATAATAAGTCCCTAATTACAGTGGCTAGTTGTGGTTAGCCACTTACATTACTATTCATACTCCAAGTATTACCAATCCTGACTACATCAGTATTTAAATCTACAAGCAACACATAAACCACATAACATGCACATGTAATACCGATTAACCTTACAAAAATAGCTGATGGCACGCAGCTACTCGGACTGGTACCCCTTCCCTTTTCGTCTCATTTTCAGTTTAAGTTTAGGTTTATTTTGAAAAATTTACCCGTTTCACTTAAACTTTGGCTCTGCTACCAACTTGTAAGCCTCGTTCCCGGGACATTCACAACTTTCATACTTTAATTCGCACGTTCATTACATTCGATGACGTATACAATACCCCAAACATTATGCACGAGGCTGGTTACTAGCCCTGAGGTCTTTCATAGACCTTGAACATTGTGCACAATGCTGACTCCAGTTCCTAGGGCAAGTACATTCATCACTTATCTTTTCTCTTTCATTCCGGATAAATGCCATATGCTATACCCCGAACATTGTGCACAAAGCTAGTAATTGGGCCTGATGTCAATCACAGCCTCGAACATTGTGCACGAAGCTCACTCTAGTACCTAGGGCAAGTGGCAAGGACCCTATACATATGGTCAATCACAAAGATTGGACCCCCAGTATGCATCATTCTCGGGTAGCTAACCCGCACATAGTTGAGCTAACACCCTTCATTGGGTGTGAACCTCCATACATTTGCTTGCAAGCCATACCTACATTGATTCATTCGTTAATGCATGCATTCATTCATCATGTTCCTCTTTTCATTATCTTGCACTTTACGTTACATAATACTTTCAATTCATTCATTAACATTCAACGTAAAGACACAGGAAAATAAACATACATAATAGGATCATTAACATACACATACAACATCATCATACAGGGCATCATACATACATAAGATACATCATACACATCATGCACAACATCATGTCAAAGCATCATACATCATAATATGCCTGTCATAACATCTATGACCTCAAAAGTCAACTTACGTAGCCCCCAGGAACCTCCTAAGTCAAAGCGTAAAATTACATTTTTTCTCCAAAAAGTCAAAAATATTCTAAGTGTTCATCCGTATTTGTCTTTGTTCATCCGCATTTCTTTTAGTTCATCCGCATTTGTTTACACTTAGGCTTTCTCATCCACATTAACTATTCATCCGTATTTCTTCAATGCTCATCCGCATTTCCCATACTTATTCAATTCTCATTGGCATTAACTGTTCATCCGCATTTCTTCAATGCTCATCTGCATTTCCCATACTTAGTCAATGCTCATCCACATTAACTGTTCATCCGCATTTCTTTCCATCCGCATTTTCCATACTTAGTCAATGCTCATCCGCATTAAGTGTTCATCCGCATATCTTTCCATCCGCATTTCCCATACTTAGTCAATGCTCATCCACATTAATTATTCATCCGCATTTCTTTCCATCCGCATTTGTCAACCCTTGGGCAGTTTTCTAAACTTAGGCGTACGAACTACTATTTGGGTGCATGAGCAGCTTAGGGCACACTATTCATCAGATTCAGTCCCCAAATCTCATCTTTCATGTTCTAAGCTTAAATCTTACATTCTAAGCCTTACAAACACAACCATTACATTATCAAATCATGAACACAGTCCAGAATCATACCATAACATCATCTTACACACATCAAACATACGGGTATAAAACCTAGTTTTATAAAAACATGCGTTCAAGCATTTCCAACCCCAAAATTAGTTAAAACATGTAAAAAGAGGGGTTCTAGAGCTTACCTTTGCAGATCTTGAGTATGGCTTCTTCCAAACTCGTTTACAATTGAGTTCAACCACTTAGTAACCCATTAAAACACACATTCGAACACATGCAAACATAGATAAGCATACAACCGAGGACATAACCGGTTAAGAACACCATAAAACCATGAATTCTTACCTTGAATTCGGATTCTCAACTTGTTCTTCTTCAAAACCTGAAAACTCTACACTTTCTCTCTCTAAAATGTCTGAGAGTTGATGTGAATGGGCAATATGGGCGGCCATGTGGCTTTATTCACTAACTTTACAAAGAATTTGTCCTTTTTACACTTTTAACCCCTCAACATGGGTTATATAACCTTTCTTAATTATTCATCACTTTATTCTTCTTTCTTTGACTTTAAAAAATATAACCGGGTGTTACAATTTGTGATTGTAAGTTTTTGTAACGCCCCAAATAAAGTCTAAGCAAGCCAAACAATAATAATGTGTTAAGACAAGATTATTTAATATAAATAAGATGGATATGGGTTACCGAGTTAACCTTTTGGGTTTTGTGTCTGGTGATTTTAAGGTCCCGTGAACGCTTAGTATATATAAACGGATCAGCTTGAGCAACTCTCATTTGCAGCTCAACACCAACTTTTAGAGAGAGTGTGTAGAAAGAGAAAGTAGAGAGGAGGTGAGGATTCAAAGATCGGTTGATCAAGGGATTGAAGATCGGTGTTCTGGGCATCCAAACAACAATGAAAGACAGAGAATACAGGTAAGAAACATCACTTAAATGTTCCTTTTGATGTAAACCCGGATTCTAGTGCTTAGGGTTTTTGAAAGTGGCAAAGAATCAACCAAAACTCATGTTTTTGTGTTAGAAAACATGTAAGAAGCTTAGATATAGCTTATTGGATAATAAACCATGGTTTTGGTTGTAAAAGATTAAAGTTTTGGGTGAAAATAGGTTGGTTCATAATTTTAGCTCGTTCTACAAAACTTGGTGTTCATCCGGTGAAATTATGTAGTCGTCTAGCGAAACTATGAAGAATTCCTGCGAAACTATAGTTTTACGGGTTGTTTTGCAGACATGGTTATCCAACAAAAGTTGGGCGAAACTGGCAACGAAAACTACTGGCGAAACTATCAGCAAAACCGCTGATCTTGTAGTGAGTATAGCAGCGAAATTAAGAAGAAATTAACTCCTTTGAGTGTTAAAATCTGCAGACTACGTAGTGTGACCTTTGCTTAGAAAGCTTGATTGAGAAGCTACTCACTGAGTCTATGTGAGTTATAGATCCCCTATTTTAAAGGTATAAAATTTGTTTGGGGCTGGAAATGCATACTAATTATACAATTTCAGTGACAAGTATTTTAAAAGGTTTAATAGGAAGATGGATTTTTCTATAACAAAATATGATATATAAATGTTCCTAAAATAAAAATTTTTCACGCAAACCTAGCAGCGTGACCCTAGCCAGGGTCGTTGCCCCTTGGACCCCACTAGGAGTTACTGCCCCTAGGACCCCACTGTCCGGGGTTACCGCCCCTGAACCCCCACTGTCCCGCAGTGGGTCAGTTATGCTCTATGATGACTTGTTCTTTTTGTGCATGTATATGTGTATGTGAATGGATGATGCATGATGTTTATGATGATGTGTGATGGGGTATGTAATGTTTATTTGATGTTATGTATGAATGTGTTATGTTGACTTCATCTTCCTATTATGCATTATTCCGTGATTTACGTGTTATGATTATGAAATGAACGTAAAGTATTATGTAATGAACGTGAAAATATAATGAAAGAGGAACGTAAAAAATGAAAGAATGCATGAATTAATGAATGATGAAATGGAAAGTCTTACAAGCAAATGTAAAGAGGTCCACGACTCTAATTTGTCGTTAACTTAACTGCGTGTGGTTTAGCTGACCCATAAGGATACACACAGGGGTCTAGTCTTTCTAACTTGCCAAATGTATAGCTTACAGATAAGACCTTGGATGTTTACCCTAGTGCTAGTGCCAGGCTATGTGCGTTATGGAAGTCTTATCAACTTTGGCATAATACCTACTTTGTGTTACGTTTGGAGAAAACTTATGTATGGAATCCTTGTCGCTTCCCCTGGTGCTGGTGCCAGGTTATGTGCATTATGGAAGTCTGATAAACTTTGGCCCAATACCCTTTTTGTGCTTATGTATGGGGTACAATATACAGGTGGAATCTTTGTCGCTTATCCCGATGCTGATGCCAGGCTGTGTGCATTATGGAAGTGTTTTTATAAACTTCGGCCCAGTGCATGCTTTGTGCTTACGTTTGGGGTGTTGCTGATGACATTGATCTGGAAAGAATGAAAGAAAGATGGATAATGAATAGAAATGGAACATAATAATGATATTACATATGTGTACGTATAATGTATGATCTCACATGAAAATAAAGTATGGTCTTAAACGAAAGAAGACTATTTTATTTATAAAAACTAGAACTCACTCAGCAACACTAACTTTTATTTATTTTCCAGTTGGTAGGTAAATGTTGCTGAGGAGGGCACGGGGTGGCTACTTGGTGTTTTTGGATGGCATCCATTTGTTTAAATTATAATGTTTTTGTGATGTAATGCAACAAGTAGTATTTTGGTAATCGGTCAACGATGTATTATTTTGCAAAAGCAATTATGTATAAATGAAATGGTTGGTTTAAAAGAATTCCACTACAATATTCTAGACTTGTAAATGTAAATTATATGTTTTATGTGCGATGATTATCCAAGTGTGAGTGTCCCGGGAACGGGGTCTTACAAGTTTGTATAAGAGCCAAAGTTTAAGTGAAACGGGTAAATATTTTCAAAAGAAACCTAAACTTAAACTGAAAATCAGACAAGGGAAGGGATGCCAGTCCGGGTAGCTACGTGTCATAAGGTATTTTTTAATGTTAACCAGTATTATATGCGTATGTTATGTGATTTATGTGTCTTTAGTAGATTTTGATATTGATGTAGTCAGGATAGGAAATGCTTGGGGTATGAAGAGTAAAGTAAGTGGCTAATCACAACTGGACACTATAATTAGGGACTTACTATGCTTGGCATAAACTGAGCTATTACCTTGAATGACCGTGTTGTTGTTTGGATCTTATAGCGTGCATAGAGGACGGCTGGCAGTAGATCTTCTAAGGCTTCTCGAGGCGGAGGCCGTGGTGCTGGACGGTGGATCACGAGAGGAAGACCTAGAGATGAAGAGGTGGCTCATGAAAAGCTCGATACCCTACATCAAGAAGGCATATATGAGAGTGCTAACTTGAGAGGCTAAGTGAAGGAGGCTGTTGTAGAGGAGGTTCATCAGGTCGTACAAACGATCTTACCGTCTATGGTGACTGAAGTGATAAAGGCTGTAGGAGAAAGAGAAAGGAAAGAGAGGAATAGGTCCTCAGGAGGGAGAGAGCAACCGGAGATTGAGACAGTTGTCTCTACAGATAAGGAGGATGAAGAAGAGCTTATGCTTGAGGCAGCACGAGGCTGTAACTATGGGGCATTTCAGAGATTCAAGCCCCCGACCTTTGACATAAATGACACTGCTGCTGCTGCTCACTGGTGGGTGAGAGAGATAGAAGTTGTTCTAGATATCAGAGAGTGCCGGGGGAATCAAAAGGTGAAGTTTGCCTCCCACTCCTTTATGGACCCGTCCATGTGCTAGTGGGATAATAATTTCCAAGCTAAGGGTAGCAGGGCTATCGAGAGGATGAAGTGGGTAGAGTTGAAGAAGTTGGTCATTGAGGGGTTCTGTCTTCACCGAGAGTTAGAGAAGGTGAAAAGGAGTTCCTATAGCTGGAGGTGGGAACCATGATGCACCAACAGTACACCACCAAGTTCAATGAGTTGGCATGGTTTGTGCTGAATCAGGTGACGCCTATGTCACGGAAGATCGAGAGATATATTCAAGGCCTGTCGGCAGACATCTGTAGGAACATGATCGCCGCCCGACTGAGCAAGTTTAGGTCGGTGGTTGATCTAGCCAGGAGACTGTATGACGAGCGGGAAGTGGTGGTTGCTGAGGTGAGCAAGAGAGGTGGCAGTGACAAGAGCTGGAATGGGAAACAGTTTGGAGGTGGAAGGGAAGCTTCAAAAAATAAGGTTGCGAGGGTGGATGACCGGCGTGTGGTCACACCCGGTGTGCGGATAAAGAGTTATGGTAATTGCGGGAGGAAGCACATAGGAGAGTGTAGGTTGGATCAAACCTCTATTTCAAATGTGGGAGGCCCGGTCATGTGTCGAACAACTGCGGGGTCAGGAGGTGTTATAACTGTGGCGAGGAGGGCCACATGAGCAGGGACTGCAAAAAGCTGAGCGCTGAGAATTCCGGTGCGAAGAAGATGCTCGGGATGGAAGGGCAGAATGTGAGCGCCCGAGCTTTCACGATGACCGAGGAGGAGGTTAGGATGGACCCTGATGTGGTTTTAGGTATGTTTCTAGTAAACCAAACTCTTGCATCTGTGTTATTTGATTCCGGTGCTAGTAGGAGTTTCATTTCTACTAGCTTTTGTGCTAAGTTGCCCATTAGGAGTAGAAGTATTAGTAAGCCCTTTGATGTATAAACTACCATAAGTAAGTCTACCATGATTTCTGAGATGATAGAATGCTGTGACATAGAATTAGAAGGTCATAAGTTTCCTATTAGGCCGTTTGTGATGACCTTAGGAAGTTTCGATGTAGTCCTAGGAATGGATTGGTTGGCGGACTACGAGGTTAATGTCGTATGTTGCAAGAAGATGGTATGACTAACATTGCCTGATGGGAGTTTGGTGATGATTTACGGTGATCGAGTTACGACTATCCCGAAGGTGATTTCGATGGTGGTAGCGGGAAAGTGCATGAGGCGTGGACGTAGTGCCTATTTGGCCTACGTGAAGGATGAGGATACGCCAATGCCACAACTGTCTAATGTACCGTTTATGTGTGAGTTCCCATATGTCTTCCCAGAAGATTTACCAGGTGTTCTACCGGACCGTGAGATTGAGTTTCAGATCGACTTGATACACGGTGCCCAACCTGTTGCTAAGGCACCATATCGGTTAGCTCCTACCGAGATGAAGGAACTGATGGAGCAATTGCGACCAAAACTGACTTGCTTGATAAGGAGTTCATTAGACCTAGTTTTTGGATGAAGAAGAAGGCTAATGCGACCAAAACTATGTCTCTTAAGTTATTTTGGTGCTGCATGCAAAGGCTTCCGAAGCTTATCATGAACTTCCGAAGGTTGTAGAGTTCTTCCGAAGATAAAGTAAAAGATCAACTTCCGAATACAGAACTCTACTTCCGAAGACAAGTGCATACTTCTGAAGTTCAAGTCTTAGAATAATAAAGTAAAGACCACTTCTGAAGTATGATGAAAAGAAGAAGTCTCCAAGCCTTGGAAGAAGCAGCCTCTTCCGAAGTATAAGTGGCTTCGGAAGTACTTACTCTTCCGAAGCCATTTAACCTTCGGAAGACACTGCTATGAACTAGTGGACACAAGTATGGTCTCTGACATTCCGCTGCAGACCTCTGATACAGCATGGCTTCTTCCTAAAGAGCCTTGTTGTTGACCATACTTTATTCCACTGTTTACCCTTTTATGATAGTACATGTTACCAACTTTAGTTGGTGACAAAAGGTAAGTCAGGGACATGTCCTGACTACCATATCTCAGATAAGACTTTATCCGAGATACCTTAAACTATAGTCTTGTAGTATAGGCTTTAGCTAAAGGATCCCAGCTGGTATCAAAGTATATC
>BJCM01152813.1:0-11524 GCA_018326385.1 Flaveria bidentis | reverse complement strand
CCATCAACACCTTTGTAAACCATATTGTAGGTGATTCATTTAACATGGTTTGCAAATCAAGTTACCCTACTTGCACACACATGTGAGTTTTCCAACATAAGTGGATAGGTGACCTTTATCCCACATATATGGTATCCCCACCTCAAGTCACAAGTTCCCTTAAAACGGTTAGGTGACCTTTATCCCATTAAGAGTTTCCAAATGACTCAAGTGTTGTGTAAAAGGACGGTGTTAAACTTGTTTTTTTTTTAAAAATTAAAGTTTTCATAATCTTAGTTTAGAAAACTCTATGTACCTTATGGTTCACTTTTAATAAAACCTCTTTTATTAAAACCATTAATCCTTTTAATAACCTTTTATTAACCACTTAATTATAAAGAACCATCAAATTTTGTGTCCATGTCCTTTTGTGTCCCTCTTTGAGTCTTCATCTTGTGCATCTTCTTTTAAAAAAATCATATCCTAATACAATTTTTATAATAAAAGAAATGCACCTAATCTATTTATTACATAACCAAATGAATAAATAAATTACAACCCATGATACAAAACACAAATTACAACCCTTTCAAGAAACAAAACCAACATGACGAAACACAATCAACCAAAATCAAACACATAAGGCCAAGACTATGTTATGCACCATAATATGAAACACATTCAAAATCAAAGAACAACAATGAATCCCTTATTTCAGCCCTAAAATTCCAGCCAACATGAACTCAAATTTTAAGGTTTGTCCAAACAACACAATCAACCATTTGATGTAAATCTTTCAAGGTTTATACTAAAGCATGCAAGATTAAACCTTGAAACATAAGGGATTCAAACACCCACAACAAAGCAGCCCCTAATGGGTTGAAAAAGTCCTTGAGAACTAACTTTTCAAGACCTTTTGAAGCACATATTCCACATAACCGGCTCTAGATGCCATTGTTGGGTTTTGTCACATGTAAAACAAGCTAGTTTAACCATTTAAACTATGAAAACGCAGCGGAAAAAGGAGTTTAAGATATGGTTTATAATCTGAAATTTTTTTACCATATTAAACCACAAACAAAACCCAAGAATAAGGATCAAAATGTATGTAAAATAGTATGCTATCAAAGAAGACATAACAACCATAGGGTGTTTATAGATACAACCTTTCTTGTACAAATGTTGTAGATGTATGAGATGAATATGAAGATTTTGTTGAATGTCCAGCCCTCAAGAGAGAGAGCCTCAAGTTGTGATACCAACAAGCTCTTCAAACACTTTGCTTGTTAGGATGCAACACCAAAGTAACCTCTTCCTTAGGTCTTCCAAGAACCGAAAGTTTCAGCCCCTTTTTAGCTTCTAAATCCGATTTTCAGCCTTGTTTTGGGAGGTTCTTTTGCTTGAATGTGTGAGAGAGAGTGTGTCTTGGAGAGAGGAGAGTTGGAAGATTGCAAGTATGGATTAAGTCTTAAAAGAACCAAGACTAAAGACCCCTCAAACCCCACATGGGGCGGCCGAAAAATGTGTTTTTAAAATGGGTTGCCCCCATTTTGAAACTTTTATAAACTTGTACTCTTTCAACCCCTTAATTTATAAAATTAAAACCTATTTTAATTTTATATCATTAAGACACTTTTATTTGTTATTATTTAACCAACTTAAATAATGAAACAAATAATATCTCATGAACAAACTATCCATATAATATTGTTCTATTACAAAGCAATGTTTTAGAAAACCCATTTTGTAAATTGGTGTCAATGTTTATATGTATGATCTCATCAACAAATAAACATTTATTGGTGTTTGTGTAGCTTGTTATTGGGTATGACCCGACTTGGATCATAACGTACTAACCACATCAATCTTGTATGTGTCTTGGGCATACAAGATCCAACACCTTCAAGAAAGTTAAAAGCTCCTCAAGAACAAGGTGATAGCAGTAGACTTCTGTTATAACAAAGAAAGTAAGGTTTTTGGTGGATAAATGAAGGAATAACACATGATATACATGGTTAGGGTAATATGAAGCTTACTCTTTATGTGGTTCACGATTTGGAGAGTGTAGAGGGACAAAATGAGCTGGAGAACCTCAAACAAACGCTGGAGAATCTCAAACTTGTATGAACCGTGCACCAAATGCTCCCAAATCTTCGCTTTCTTGTGGTTTTGATGCTTGGCCGATGATGGAATGGTGTTGTTCTTTGATTGTCAAGCTGAAAATAGAGAGAATTTGGTGGTTTATGTGTGTGTTTCAGTTAGAGAAACTGAGAGGAAGAGGGAGAGATGAGAGGAATGTGAGGTGAGATTGGAAGGGAGTGCATGTAATGGTAGTGGGTGGAAGAGGTGGTGGTGTAGAAGGGTGGTGAGTGGTGGAGAGCGGGGGCGGCGGGGATTTGGCCTCTTGTGAAGGGGTTTTGTTTTAAAATTAATTGGTAGATAATATTATGTGTAGTGGTATTATTAGTAGTATTGGGTAGTATATTAGGTGGTATAATTTAGTTAGTTGATGTTTCTTGTGCATTATGCATGCATTAACCAAAAATTAAGTGTGTAGGCACACAATTTAATTGTTTCAACCATGATTTAATTTTTGCATGGGTGACTAATTAACTTTCCTGAGACACTAAGATTTCCCTAACTAATGCTTGATCAGGTTAAATCATCACAAAAAGGCACTTGAAATACCAATAAAGACAATAATAGTCATAATAATAATAATGTTAATAATAATATTGAAAATTATATTAACATTAATAGTGTTTGAACGGGTAATGATGCAGGTTGGTAAGGTAAGAATTATGAGCTAGAGGTCGGTTGTTACAACTGGTGTTGGTTCAAATCTTTTGCACTGGTAGTGGGTTTTTGATGTTGTGTTTTCTGGAACAATCGACTTCTATGACATATCGATGCTTCAATTAAAGTTTGATTTTGGGGGTGGTGTTGTTGTGGTAGCAGTGGTGGTGTTGGAGGCAATGGTCTTGTGGTGGTAGTTGTAATATTGTGGTGGCAGTGATGGTGGAAGTTCTAGTGTTTGGGGTTGGTGGTGCTAGTGGTCTTAGTGGTGGTGGTAAGTTGATATCAAAGAAAGTGTGTTTGGGTATTTGAGTAATGTACAAAATTAGGCAGAAGTTTGAATAAGTTACATTTTAATCCTTATTACTAAATGACCAATATACCCTTGTAATTAACAAATTAGTTTTAACAGTGTTAGGGGGTTGGAGTTAATTGAGACGGATTAGAAACCACAGGGAGTAAAATCAAGATTTGGAAATGTTTGGAGCAAAACCTTTTGTTGGATCTATAATGGCTAGTGCAACCAAAACCAAAAACTTAGACAATTTTGGTGCAACTTATAAAGGTCTTCCAAAGCTAAGTGTGGAACTTCAAGATGCAAATGGAGTTCTTCCGAAGGTAAGTGAAGATCATCTTTCAAAGGAAAACTTCAACTTCCAAAGACAAAATCATTTCTCTTCTGAAGTTCAAGACTTAGAAGAAATCAAGACAATGACTTCCAAAGTATGTAGATTTGAAGAAGTCCCCAAGCCTCGGAAGAAGTAGCATCTTTCGAAGTATAAATGGCTTCGAAAGAACAAGTTCTTCTAAAGCCAATTAACCTTCAGATGACACTACTATGAACCAGTGGACATAAGTATGGTTCTTCTGACACTCCGCTGCAAATCTCTGAGATACTGCATCATGCTTTCCTATTCCCATGTAGTTGACTATACTTTATTCCACTGTTCATATTTTTACCAGTTAGTACAGTTACAAACTTTAGTTGGTGATAAAAGGTAAGTCACGGATATGTCATGACTACCTTATCTTAGATAATAGTTTATCTAAGATACCTTATCTTTAGCTTTGTAGTATTTGCTTTAGTTATAGTTTTCCAGCTGATATCAAAGTATATCCGGCTATAGGTGATAGTATATATAGTTTATCATTATAACTCTTGTAACATGCTTGTAAGAGTCTTGTAATACTTTGAGTAGGGAACTATTATATACAATTATCTTGAAAATTATTTTATTGTGTTCTTTGTTACTTAGTATACTACTATCAACTCTTAGAAGAGATTCTGCTTTATCTAAACCATGTGTGATTAAGTGAGGTAAAGAGAAAAACCATGTGTTTGTGACAAACTTCGATCCTACAATTGGTATCAGAGCTTTTAGGCTCTTGATTGTGAGATCTTACAATCCAAATCAACGTGTTTTTCACTCCTCCTTTCTCCACACTCAAATGGCCCTCAATCAAAAGTTTGAAGTTGAGATGTGGATGATGATTAAAGCACCTATAATCATGCCTGGAAACTTTAGATCATGGAGTAGACGCATAGAAGGCTTCATCAGACATCAAGATGTCAAAATGTGGCAATCATTGTCAATGGTCCTTACAAAACAAAGGTTGCTACACCAGGTGGAAATGGTGCCATGATTGAGAAAGCCGTTAAATACTACTCTAATAAAGACCAAAAGAAGCTGGGAATTGATAGCAATGCCATGACTGTTCTTATGACGGTTATACCCAACTCCATTATGGTGGTGTTTAAGCACCGCAAGTCAGGCAAAGAACTATTTGATGCATTCTCTCAAATGTACACAAGATCCAATGACTCAAAGAAAGATTTACTGAAGTAACAGATCGAGAACTTCACATACATTGTTGGAGAGACACTCAGCCAGAAATAGTTTAGGTATATGGATCTTATCTCTTCTTTTCGGTTTGTGAGAATTGCTCTTGAATTGACAGATCTCTCAAGAAAATTCATGAGTGCACTCCCTAACGAGTGGACGTTCTACTGTGTCTCTATCAAGAGAAGAGAAAATATGAACTCCCTCATAATGGTTGAACTATATGGCATCCTTGATGGATACCGTGTAGAGATGGACAACAAGAGAGGGCATCAGATGAACAGACCTTAAAGCCTTCTTGCTAACAATGCTTTAATGGTTGCTAAAGGCTCAGGAACCCCAACCTCAGCAGTACCTGGAATATTCACAGCAGCCATCCTGTTCTTCAGCACCCTATATCACATTTCCTGAGACTCTATATTCTTAACAAGCTCAGCAAGGTTCTTTCCAGGTAGGTTGTGCCTTTGTCCCAGGAAGTGAGTACTCTAGTGACCATCAATATTGCTTTGATAATCTATAGTAATTTAGTCCAGATGAAGTGGAGTATGTGGAAATAGTCCAATAAATGGCTATGCTTACCTACCGAGCAAAGAAGTTCTTCAAAGGAACTAGAAGATAGTTCCCTTAAAACCCAATTAACAGGAACTTTTGGTTTGATAAAACAAATGCCAAATGTTACAATTGTAACCAACTTGGTCATTTTGCCCGGAAATGTAAGGTTCCCAAGTCAAATCTGGGAACCTCACATGCCTGCACATATCCCTCTACACCTAAAGCCACTGGGAAGTCAACTAAAATATCAGTTGTGGCTCTAGAAGTTGGCTGGAGCTTGATGCTACAGGATGTGACTCCTTCTCAAGCATTCATGTCTAGAACATATGACAATAAGGTATATGAACATCTCTGTACTCCAACTTATATTGCTAAGGTTAAGTTATATCAGGACTACAATATGGAAATTAAATATGATATTGAGTCATTAAATATCTTAAAATCTGAATCTCACTATCAAAAGAAAATTAAAGAGTTAGAGAAAATGGTGTCCTTGTTAAAACATGAACATACAAACTACAAGACTCAAATCAAGAATTTATTATCCAAATTGATTGAGGCTCAAACCCAACTTGTCACAACTGAGGCTCAAGCTAGGAAGTATGCTACCTCATAGCAAAACTTCCAAGCCATTCTTGCATCATCCTCTCACTCAATACTTTGTTATCAAACAAAAGTGGGTTGGGAACCCTTGAAATTGGTCCACCACATTCTTATAAGTTTATTATACAACCAAGGTGTGGTACTGAAGAACAAGAGGTTCTATTTGCTGACCCACCTTCCCATGAATCAAAGAGTGATGCAATTTTGGGGACCATCACTGGGAAGAACCAAGTAAACCAAACCTCTCTTACCAGTGATGATCAACCCCTTACCACCAAAGCTAGAAGAAGCTGGGCTAAGGCAGCTAGAACAACTGCTAAAAAAGTGGTTGAATCTAAGCTGAAGATTCTCCCAAAGCAAAAGGGTGTGTTCATCTCAGCTAGATTCCAGGTGGTGGGAAGGTTTGATCCTGGATAAGTGTGTAGTACAAACACACCTATCCAACAAAAGAATTAGAAAATAAAGGAAAAGACTGTTGATGATGATAAGAAGAACAAGAAACAACAACCTTTAAGTTCCCAGAAGACTAACATTGCTTTCATAATGTGTGGCCTCCAAAACCACATGACCAAAGATTGTTACTACAATCCTGCTAGCACATATTATTCAAACAATGCTAAGAAGGAAGGAGTCACTTTTGGACCTTATTATATGGTTTAAGTGAGGAAAAAGGGAAAGCTTGTTTCCGAATCAAGGTTTCTTTCGGAAGAAGTCCTTCTTCTGAAGGGAAAATTGCTTCGGAAGTTAAAGTGGTTAAGACTCAAAAGAACAAGAGAGTCCCCTTAAAACCATCCTAGAAGAAGAATGCTTTGGAAGAAAAGGTAATGAAGGCTTCTTTCAAAAAAGGAAGAAGTTTCGGAAGAATGTCATGCTACTCAAGCTTCAACTAGCTCATCCTCAATGATCATCCAAGGGATGGAATGGAAGATCAAAGAAGATGTTGCAGCCAAAGTCTCTTCTTCACAAACACTTATTGAACCCTTATGCATAAATTTTGGTTCAATAAAATCCTCATCATGGAAAAGCCCAAGACCAACAATGTTTGGGTTTCCAATAAAAACTAACTTTTTCACCTTATGTGCAGGGACATCCATATGACAAGAACAATAATGTATGGATTATAGATGGTGGATGCTCCAGGCACATGA
The DNA here is from genome assembly GCA_018326385.1 of Flaveria bidentis. Lineage (NCBI taxonomy): Eukaryota > Viridiplantae > Streptophyta > Magnoliopsida > Asterales > Asteraceae > Flaveria > Flaveria bidentis. The sequence continues at coordinate 4,605 of BJCM01152813.1, read as the reverse complement.
CAAGGAACATATCTCTCCTTCAACAATTTTAACAGTTTGATAGACGTCTTGTTTAGTTTGGTGGTGAGGTTGGAGGATACATTTCTTGCAAAGAGAGTGCACTCACGACAAGTTAAAAGTTGACATAGTACACTTTGTCAAATATATTGAACACAATCTTTTAAATGTTTCTCAATTCTATGATCAAAAGCATCAAATGCTTTTCACAGAACATGAGTGCATTATCCTTAAACCTGGGATGACCATTCCTTTGGAATTGGTGCTTCTTAGATCTCCAAGGAAAGGGATATGTACAAACTGGATATGAATAATGCTTCCCCACTGTGAGAAGTATCATGCTTTCTTTCAAAAGCTAATGGTGATAAGTTAACACTATGAAATAAACAAATGGGTCATGTAAATTTTAAAACCATGAATAAATTGATTAAAAATAACTTGGTACATGGTTTGCCTAAAAATGAATTTTTATGCAAAGATAACTGTGTTGCATGCCTGAAAGGGAAGCAACACAAAGCATCTCATAAATCCAAAGTTGTTAACTATATCACCACTCTATTACACTTATTGCAAATGGATCTATTTGGTTCCACAAGTATAATGAGCATTAGAAGAAAATCATACTGCCTTGTGATAGTTGATGATTTTATAAGATTTACATGGGTATTCTTTTAAAGAACTAAAAATAAAACTGTTGAAACTTTAAAGTCTTTTATTCTTAAAATAGAAAATCAAATTGACCACAAGGTAAAGATAATTAGAAGTCTTCAAGGGACTGAGTTTAAGAATCAAGTTTATGACTTACTTTATAAATAAAAAAGGATTGCCAGATAATATAGTGTTCCTAGAACTCCTTAACAAAATGGTGTTGTAGAAAGGAGGAACAATACACTTATTGAGGCTTCTCGGACCATGTTAGCTGATTCAAAGCCATCAGTAACATTCTGGGCAGAGGCAGTCAACACTGCCTGCTATATGCAAAATAGAGTCCTTATATTTAGGACTCATGGAAAAACCCCTTACAAGCAATGGAACAAGAGGCCACCGTTTATTGTCTTTATAAGGTTGTTTAGCAGCAGGTGTACCATACTTAACACAAAAGAAAATTTGGCAAAAATTTGTTGAAATGTCGGATGATGCTATATTTATTGGATAGTCCTCTAACTCTATAGCTTATTGAGTTTATAACATAAAAAATCATCAATTTGAGGAATTATTCAACATTTTTGTCAATAAGCACACTCCTTGTGTTAGGGGAATGAACTTGATCATATTTTTGACTTAGAATTGTTTTACAACTTGTCTGAACTATCTTGTGAGAATGTTTTAGCTAGAACAGGTACTCAAAGTGATTCTGATGATGATTAACTGTTTGAGCTGCCCTGACCTCGTTTAACTTCTCCAAGAGTAGCTGAAGGTCAGGCTCCCACTATCTTAAGATCTAATAGTATAACTATCTCAAGAGATAGTGGAGCTTCAACCAATGCTCCACCTAGTGAGCCTCAAAACTCATCCGGTGATACTGCACAACAACAAGCTGATAGAAGTAGTATTTTGAAGGAACATGCAACTGTTAATGTTGCTTGACAAGTAACAAATAATGATGATGATGATGTTTCTCATTCATACACTCAGTCCTCATTGAATGAGTGTGAAACAACAACTGGTCCAAATGTTTAAACTTCTAAGCAAAATATGTCCAACCTGGATCTATCTTTGCAACTGGAGGTGATCCCTAGGCTTAGGATTCACAACACTTATCTAGCTGAGAATATTATAGGAGAAGTCTCTGAAGGTGTGAGAACAAAGGCACAAACTCACAATGGGAATGTCTTCCTATACTCATGCTTTTTATCTCAGATGGAACCCAAGAAGGTAGAAAAAGCCTTAAAGGATAGTAGCTGGGTTGAGTCAATGCAAGAGGAATTTCTTCAATTCAAAAGACAAAAGGTTTTGAACCTATGTTTGCTATCATCCGGTCAAGTACCAATAGGCACCAAATAGGTTTTCAGGAAAAAGAGAGATAATAAATGCTTGATGATTAAGAACAAGACAAGACTGATAGTTCAAGGATACACCCAAGAGGAATGAATTGATTAAAGTGTTGTCTTTGCACTAGTTGCAAGACTTGAGACAGTGAGGATCTTTCTTGCTTATGTTGCATCCAAGAATTTTATTGTCTACCAACTTGATGTGAAGTGTGCCTTTCTATATAGGGATATAGATAGGGAAGTCTACGTGTGTCAACCTCTAGGATTTGAAGACCCATAACACCCCAACTATGTCTGTAAGTTGGATAAAGCTCTTTATGGGCTGCACCAAGCATCTAGGTTATGGTATGAGACTATGTCTTAATTTAACGGATACACTAGAGGCACCACTGACAAGACTTTATTCATATAGAAGACTGGGAAAGACATCTTGCTCATCCAAGTCTATGTTGATGACATCGTATTTGGTTCCTAAAATAATGAAATGTGTAGAGACTTTGAGAGCATAATGAAGAAGAAATTTGAGATGAGTTCCATCGGAAAGATGGACTTTTTCCTTGGAATTCAGGTAAAGTAGATGAAGGAAGAGTTCTTTATTAATCAATCTAAGTATATCTCTGATATCTTAGAAAGATTTTATATGAAAGATTGTAAGCCAGCCAAGACACCCATACACGGAAACCACAATCTTTGTCCTGACTCTAAGGGGGAGGATACTAATCAAGATCAGTATAGGGCAACAATCAGGTAGACCTGGCATTATGTTTGCAACATGTATTTGTGTAAGATATCAGGCTGCACCAAAGGTGTCTCACCTAGTTGTTGCCAAGAGAATTCTTAGATACCTCAAAGGAGCACCTAATTTAGGTATCTAGTATCAAAGGAATAGCAATTTCAATCTCTATGGCATTCAAATAGTTACTATGGTGGCTGCAACATCAACAAGAAATCCACATTAGGAGGATGTCAATTTCTTGGTAGAATGATCGTCTTATGGCAATGCAAGAAGCAATATTGTGTCTCTACATCTACTGCTGAAGCTAAATACATTGCTGCTACAAGTTGTTGTGCTCAGCTGATGTGGATTCAAAATCAGATGTTAGACTATAGATTCAACTTCATGAGCACTCCCATACATATTCACAACAATAACGCTATCTCCATTACTGAAAATCCAGTGAAGCACTCCAAGACAAAGCACATTAATATCAGGTATCATTTCATTAGAGATATTCATAAGGAAAATCTGATCAAACTAATCAAAGTTGACTCAAATGAACAATATGTTGATTTGTCTATCTGAACAATATTGGGATGATAAATATTAATTAGTCTATCTCATTTGAAAACCTTTTAAAAATATGTAATGTCTTTTGGTCAAAAAAATATAAGCCCCATTACAAAAGGTATTCTCTGAAATTTTTCTAAGTATAGATTCTTCCGAAGAGGAATTAACCCTTGAAAGATATTTTACATATCTTTCGAAGTGAAATTACTTCACGGGAAATCTTCTTCTCGGAAGAGGTTTTAGTCTCGGAAAAAGAGATTCATAATTTATCAGATCTACTTCCGAAGCTTATAAACTCTTCATTCTTGTAACACCCGGTTATTCTATTAAAGTAAATAAAAGAAGGAAACATCAATAAACCCAAGTTGAGGGGTTAAAAATATAAAAGGGGACAAAAGTACAAAAAGTTAGTGTAAAGGTGGGCATTGCCGCCCACCCACTCTTCACATCACCTTTTCATTCTGTTCTAGAGAGAGAGAGAGCAGGAAACTTTCGGGTTGAAGAAGAAGAAAAAGAAGAGGCTTCAAGGTAATAATTCAAAGTTTCTAAGTGTTCATGATGGGTTTTGTCTCAGTTATATGCTTATGTGTTTGTGTGTGTGTTTGTGTGTGTGTGTTTGGTGGGTTTCTAGGTGTTTGAACTCATTTGCATACGGGTTAGAAGGAAGATATACCCAAAGTTGCACTAGGTGAGTTTCTAGACCCCAGTTTTACTTGTTTTAAACTCTTCTTGGGTCTAAAAATGTATTTAAATGATTTTACAATGTTTATGTATGTATACCCGTATGTATTATGCATGTTTGATGATGTTCCTTAGGCGTTATTATGTTGTTCATGCTTAGAATGACCATGGTAAGCTTAGAACAATTAGGCTTGATGTTTGGGTTTAAAATTATCCTAGAAACATGTTGAGCAGAAGGTTCATGTGCCTAAATAAAGCTCATGCGCCTGGAAATGTCTTAGAAATGTTTTAATTGTAACTCATGCGCCAGAACAGTACCTCATGCGCCTAGAATATTAGTCGACGACTAAGTGTAGGGCCATGCGCCCTAATAGTATCTATACGACGGAATGGCCAATGCGCCTAAGTGTTCATGCGCCCCAATAGTGTCCATGCGACCGAATGGCCCATGCGCCTAAGTGTTCATGCGCCCCAATAGTATCCATACGTCTGAATAGTTCATGCGCCTGAATAGTTCATGTGCCTAAGTGTTAAAGCAGTTAAGTGTTGGTTGATGCGCCTGCATAGTGATGAAGCATGCAGTTATGGGGCGTTCCAAAGGTGTAAGCCCCCGACTTTCGATGGAAATGGTAATGCTACTGCCGCTCA